>RDPX01000165.1:1341606-1360155 GCA_003991215.1 Morbakka virulenta | reverse complement strand
CTCTCTCTCTCTCTCTCTCTCTCTCTCTCTCTCTCTCTCTCTCTCTCTCTCTCTCTCTCTCTCAGTATCTATATTTTTTGTCAACTTGCAAACTTCCAGCTTACGTAAGGTAACCAATGATATGAAAGAAGTAAAAAAATTACGAAACAGATCTGTTTTAAATATGAATACATGGTAACAGATTCTTTCTTGTTTACCAAATGTTACATAAAGATTGACCATCGCTGAAATAAATAATGATAGCGGCGATAATTGAAAATGCAGTCATTATTATTGACAATATTGTTGAAAACCTATCCAATAATTTGATTGCACGATTGCACTCTTGTTTACAATTAGACATGTCTGTTGTACATTTCTTACAATTTTTATTTTCAATCTGGGGCTTTTTGAAACTGTTTTCTTCCGTAGTGGTATCAATTATTTCTTCTTCAGTTGCAGCCTGTTTTTCTGTTGAAGTACTTGTGTGAATCTTTTCTTTTTTACGTTTAAAACAAGGGAACATCAGAAATTTGGCCATGAATGTGAACATAAATGTTTTACAGCGCTTGTTTAAACCATGACCACTGGCGGCGCCATTAGCCCAACTTGATGTAATACACGATAACCATATTTGGATACATGTAAATACAAGAACCAATAATAGCCAGGTTACAAATATGGGTATGTAGCTTGATGTTTTGGGCAGTGCATCTAAGACAGTATCGATGAATACAACTTGGGCCAAGAGACAGGTGACTAATAAAGATATACGCTCTCCAGAGTTGGGAGGTAATTTAACACTTGCAAAAGAAATAGAAGCAACAATAACAATGGGCAAAATTAGTGTCACCAAATAAAAGCTTGACCTTCTTTTTACAGAAATGCCGTACTTTCTCGTCGAAACGTTGGCCTTGATGTACGGCAGTTGCACTACTCCATTCTCAGGATTACTGATTTGAAAACTCCATGTTCCTGTATCTAAGTTTTTATTTATTTTTGTGTAAAATGTAGGTGCTCCCTTGAACGTTATGTATTTATTATCATGAGGGATGATTACAAATGATAATGAGCATTTATGTGAGTCGGTCGGAAAATTACAAGCTGTCATTTGACATCGCAGAGTCATCCTTTGTACAAAGTCAACTAGAATATCGCCGTTGGGCTGGGCAAGCACACTAGCATTTTGAGGAACGTGTATAGTGGGAGTCTGTATGCTACAAAGAAAAATTTGGAAAGAAATAAAATTATAATGCCGTAACTATTTATATATATATAATATATATATGTACAATAATCTAAGGTAATCTTTGGTTGCACATTTCCATGATAGTTTTCACAGCCTTACTACTTCCGTGCTGGCTTATGACAAGTTGAAAACAGGATTATCTAAGATATGTCTAGAAGGGATGGTGGAAGGAATGAGAAAACGAGGACGGCCGTGCAAACGCTGGCGTGACAATGTTTACGTTTAATCACAGCTTTAGACCAACTTAATATTATAACGAAAGACCGGAATCAATGGAAAATACATTCACATGTTAGTGCGCAATCTGGTTTAACTGGAGACAGCGTCACGTGATGAATTTAAGGTAAAATCGTGAGAAGCCATTAACAACAGTCTTGTAGAATTGGAAATGCGGTTTACTACTCAAATCTGAAAGAAGCCATTTTTCATTAGACACCAGGTTTGCAAAAAAGTTTTTGTTTAAATCTATGTGCACACGCTGTTACGTGACGTCGATTTTCGAAGATCTTATACACACCTGAAATGACGCTCTTATGTAACGTTTTACCAATTTCGGTTAAGATGCTGTGTATCTCTGTATTTGTTTCTTTTAATTCTTCGGGAAAACTGATGAGTAGTTGACTGTTAATCGCAGCTGTTTTTAGACCAGTCATTGATATGGACCTGGATTATCAGGCCAATGTTCTGCTTAATTACAAGAAAATAAGAAATTACAACACTTTGTATGTCAAAATATATAAAATAAACTAGGATTCAGCACCTTCAAGTTCATGACGTAATAAGGTTTGCATGAATGTTTTCACTCTGTTCCCAGACATAACAATGATCTGCGCTTTCCTTCGTTCACGTTATAGTAAAACAAGATCCACTTGTATTTTAAGCATAATTTAAAGATCATCTAGTCTTCGATTTTGAGCATCGTTTTTTTATTGATAACACTAAAGCTGCTCTCTGCGTATCATAAATTCTTTACAGAGTATTCTTTACTTTAGCATCTATTTTGTCTGTCTAACTATACTATATCTATTTATCCATCCATCTATTTATCCATCTATCTATCTATCTATCTATCTATCTATCTATCTATCTATAACTTTCCTCCTAACAAGGTTATCTGATTTAATATATCAAGATTATTATAATGCTCGTAGTTGAGTCGTCACTATTTCCAGAGAGGACCTTTATGGAAATGATGAATAAGCTTACTAGATCAGTAAAATACAACTGTGGAAAGGCTACCTACTAATTGATTGAAAATTTAGCCATGGAGTCTACGCCTAGTTCAGTCGGTGCCGACTGATATATACACAGACACGTGGCAAGAAAATAATTTATTTGCACAGGGAAAAAAAATTCCATAAATATTAGACATAAAGACGTACGCATATTTAGAACGAAAAAGTACAATACTTCCTTATTTTGCACTTTAAACAAGCTCTATCGATGATTATGTTTCCCGAATAAAGAAGAAGAGCATTGTGGCAATGGAAGAAGTATCTCGAAACGTAGCTCGGAAAAAGCTTACCAATCACAACATGAAGATATCCTGCATCAATGGCTCTCACTGTTTTTGTCAGTCAAGAATGTTTAAGAAAAGGATTGATATTTCATTTTTAAATTTTCTGTTTTAGTACAAAACATTCCACCTTTTGTCAGTGTTTTTAAAGGCAGCCTTAAAGCAACAGTATGTGTATCTAAATATTGATGTATGCGGGCCTATATCTCATTAAAAAAGCCATGTACTAGTTCTTTTGTTCTGTTTTCGTACTCGTCGGTAAGCTGAAATCAGTTGATTCTCTTTTTAGTTTTAGTGGAATAGAACAGTTTCTTGCCATAATATGCAACCTGAAAAATTTTGATGAATATGCAAGTGTGCGTTCGTTTCAGAAATTACAATAATATCTTAGTCCCTAAAACAGTCCCCTGATAAGAAAGAAACTCGACTCCTAGCCAGTAACCGGGAAGAAAGAGCTTTTGATTCAAATATGGGATTAATTGTTGAAGAAAAAAGGATCCGGAGAAATTGGATCAAAACAGTAGAAACAGGAAAATTGTCCTGAAAATAAATGATAATGAAGAAACTTTATAATTGCGAACGCAAACCAGACACGTTACCAATAACGTATTGCTACAAAATATTAGAATTAGTGGCGTGGCATATCCAAAGTTCAATATTGATGCCAAACAATTGCCAAGGATTATTTTATAGGTTGACTATTGTAAGTTGAGATGAAATAATTTCCTTTTTCTGTTATGAAAGGCATGTTTAGAAAAAGAGTAACAAATGACAACGATGAACTGAAAGCAAAAATGGCATTAACAGTTGTTGAAAAAGCAAACCAAGTTTCTCTAAGTGCATCTTATTGGTCAGAAAAATGCAAATGGGGGCTTATTTCATAGGCAGTAAATCATAAAGCACCTTGAAGAAAGCACATTTAATTACCAGTTTCAAAACGTCTGGAAGCTGAATACAACAGCTCCTACCCATGAAAGACCGTTTTGCCAAGCGCGGGATACTTAGTCAGAAATTAACTTGAAAAGTTTCGTGAAGCTTGTGATGCAGATGTCTGCGGGACAGAATCTTCACGGGCTGCAAGAGATTATGAAAAATCCAAACAATTAGAATACTTTTTTAAATTCTTATCTTTTTGAATTTAATTTCAAAGCTTATATAGATACAAGGGTTAGTTGTTATATCAGCTCCAGTTTTGAAATAATTTTGAACACAGAAATAACAAACTAGGCGACTTTTTAGGCAATGTAATCAACAAAATCCTGTGTTATTTCACTGGCAAAGGAAAAATGTGTGACAAATTTTAAACTTTCTCAGTTTAAAACTTACATTATACTTAATATAGAGTTGGTTTTGGGTTTAGGGGGTTTTTTTAACGTTATTTTTTCCCAGCAATTTGGGCTCAGACGGTGACCTTAACAGGACTTTCGTTTTGGCAGTGAGAAATTTCGTGGCCGGATGCCCTTCATGACGTTAACTAATGGCTTTCTCTATTGTAAGGTTCCAAATTGTTTTCGCCTACTCGGGAATCGGAACCCGGAACCTCTTGGTTACGGTGCAACTGCACTAACCATTGAGCCACGACTCCCCCATACTTAATTTATAGTATTATACATATATACATAACATAAAACATAATATATATTACATATAATCTCCCATACTATACTAGAGGAAATCTATCTTTCTAATTTCTAAAATCCAATTTAATTCAAGGCACAAAAATTCTGAATAGCCAAGTTCTGAAAATTTGGATATTGTTTTTGGAGAAACATTGTTTCTGGAGAAATAGTGGGTACAAATTAATAATAATACTACCTTTTTCCAGTCACTTTAGAAGTATTACAAATTTTCGCTACAGTATTTCGTATTTGTTGATAATTGTTGCTTTCAAACAAAAAATAAGTTGTTTACAAATAAGGATGAAGTTGCATTGATGAATGTTACTTATATGCAAGACTTGTTTGAAACAATTCCGTCCCATATTCATGTAGTAATAAGGATGAAAAGACATCTGACAAAATATTAAGGCAAGACTTTTTTTAAACCATATTTATTTTACATTTGTTTCCTCACATTTATCAATGCAACTGCATCCCTATTTGTGAACAACTTGTTCCTTCCTTTTCTTGGCCTATTTTCTCTTGATCCAGTAGACAGAAATTTCTTTACAACACTGCTGACTGTAGCCTAAGGAACATCGAAAAGCTTAGATATGTCTGCCTTTTTCTTCTTTTCTTTATATAACTTTACAATAAGATTTTTTTTCTCCGTGCTCCACTCTGTGCTTTTTCGACCCATGTTTACTTGTAAACAAATATATGGAAGTAAAAAAACCCGACAATAAATTACATCATATCTTTGATGATGTCATATATAAGGGCACCTGTTACAGTAAAACCTTTATTATCCGGCACTTGAGTTAAAAGTTATGAACGATGAAAGATGCAACATTGTTTATCAATCGATGCCGCCATTTTGAAAATCGCAAAAACTTATGTCCATTGACTGTAGGTCTCAAGTCAAGGTTCTACTGGCAGTAAGTAATGCATTGAAATTAAATTCCCAAATTTTAATAGCAATTTAAAGCAAATGGATGAAACAATTTCTACTGTAAGCGATATTATTGAGTTAATTCTTGGGTCTTAAAATAGTACAAACATTTCGCAACAGATAAACGGAACAAGCTACTGAAAACAACAACAACATTTTCCCATTAAATCAACGAAAAGTCGCATTTATAAAAATTGCAGAGCATCGTACTATTACCAAAGATTTACCTGGTTAAGAAGCAAAGATTTTCTGAGAAACTTGTGTAACTTACTTTTCGTTTATGTAGAAACTCGGTGTCCATACCATGTCAGTTCCCAGAGGCAACAGAGAAACTTTGTACTCCGATGTGTTCCATTGTAAGAAGTCATGCTTCCATTTCTTTTATTAATGTAAAAAATAGAAAAGACAAAGTACATTTTAAGTTATCAGAGCAACATTATCAAAAAGAAAGTCGAATTTTCTATGAAGATTATTAAAGTACAAATCCAGATTGTTCTTTTTGTTATTTATTTACAAATGATGGCACCTTTTCAGAGATGGCTGGCTTCTATATCTTTTTAGCTGATCTTAGCTAATCGCACACATGAACTTTTTTGACTAAATAGACACGTACACGTGGTATTTGCTATGTGCATCACTGTATCCTTTTAGAGGTACCAGCATGGGTTCTGAAAGCATTGTACCCCAGATATGCCTGTATGGTTTCTGAGAAGAATTCTCAAGATAGTTCTCTTTTGGCGTTTCCTCTTCCAAATACTTTTTCGATTCTTACTCTAGCAGTCTAACTGAAGAAGAAGAAGAAGAAGAAAAATAAGAAGGAAAAGAAGAGGAGGAATCATAGTTATTTTATTTACCACCCTGTGCTTATTTAATTTCTCTTAAAAACTAAGTAATTGCTAGCTCTACAAAGAATTGAAAACACAATAATGACTCTAAACCCATGCAATATTCAAGTAGTGATAAGTGAAAAGGAAGCAAGGGGTACCAGAGTACCTGCAAGACTGCGATGGGAGTAAGGCTAAACTACGACATCTGTGACATTATACAACTAGTAAAAGACAGAACAATGTGAAAACTCATGTTTGTCAATGTCTGCTTGGATAGAACACCTAGAAGAAGAACTAGAAGAAGAACAAGAAGACGAAAAAGAAGAAGAAATAAACAAAGAAGAAAGAGAAGAAGAAGAAAAAGAAGAAGAAGCTGAAAAATAAGAAGGAAAAGAAGAGAAGGAATCATAGTTATTTTATTTACCACCCTGTGATTATTTAATTTCTCTTAAAAACTAAGTAAATGCTAGCTCTACAAAGAATTAAAAACACGATAATGACTCAAAACCCACGCAATATTCACGTAGTGATAAAAACTGTAATTACTACAGGTTTGTAAAATCGGTATTACCGTACTTCTTTTGAAAACGGTATTTGGTCTATCTGGAATTAAAAACATAGTAATCCGTCTAAAAATTATTATAATAATCACTACTATCGTATTTGTCCTTCTACCACTGGCCCTTTTAATTATCTTCCATTTCAGTTAACTGTTGTCTTTATAAACAACGTCATCATAAACATAGTGTCTTCACTATTATCATCATCATCATTATCATAGTTACCCAAATTGTCGTTACTACTGTTTTTATCCTTTTATCACTGTTCATTTTTACTATCTTTGGTGCCATTTAATTTTTTTTTAGTTTTTATCATCCTCATTATCATTATCAACCAGATGTGACGAGATTAACTCCTCAAACGTCGGTAATCTTAGTCTCTTGCTTTTCTTCATGCATATAACTTTCATTTACGGGGGGAAGGGGGGTTGTTTTATTGAACAATTTATGAGTAGCTCCTATCCTTTGAAACATGGAAGATAACAAAAAAACTGGAGCGGAAGCTAAACTCCTTTCACCTGCGAAATCTGCAAAGAATTTTGGAAATTACATGGAGAAACAGGATAACAAATGAAGAAATTTACGGAAGGACAGAACAAACACAGCTACACGGAATGGTAGAAGAAAGGAGATTGCGGTTAGCAGGACATATCCTAAGGTTACCGCCTGGAAGACATCCCAGATAAGCAACAACATGGAAGCCGGTGGAAGGAAGAAGGAAGCGTGGGAAACCTACGAGAACATGGCGGTCAACCTTCAAAGACGATTTACATATTCGAGGAATGTCTGTCAGAACTGCTCAAGCCATGGCTGAGGACAGGAGGAACTAAGGTCTAATGTAAGGTCCTATCTTTTTATTTACAAACAACTCTGTGACCTTTTCTTCCCCTTTTTAGTTGTTTCCAGCTCCTCTTTTCTACGATCGACTTCATTCTTTCACTATATTTGAAAACTATTTTTTCATTCGTAAAAAAACATGATCTTGTTAAAATTTAGTTTTATATTTTGCGAATAATATCGAACACCAAGAAAAAAAACAAATAAAAACAATTAATATTTAGTAATCAAAAAAGGGAAAGATAGAAATGCATACCAACACTATCCAAAATGACAATTCTATTTCTTCTGCAGCTTCTCTCTGAGTAAAATATATTACGACAAGATGAATTAACTAGTTTCAGGTAAAGAACGAATATTAATTAGAACAAAAGTTTATATATTCATGCTTCCCACAAGATTTCCTGTTCTAGTTCCACTATCAAAGCTGGTCAATCTGTTATGCCTCTTTCTCTCCATTCACCCCCTTTGACATATCTTTAATACATACAAACAAGACATCATTTTTCATTTGTAATTAGAATTTAATTAAGTCAACATAAATATCTTCATTATTAACACTGTCATTGAGGCCTCTCTTTCAAAGTGCAAGAATATGAAAAGAAAACCTTTCATAAACCTAAAATTTGGAATTGAGACTTAATAACTAGAAACTGAAGGCAGTTTATGTTTTGAAGATAATAGGTATTTCTGGGTCTGTTTAGATCCAGTACTACTACATCTCGACTCTACACTCTCTCAAACTGAGGCAATTTTGTGTCAGGGGATTTTGAGAAGTTCCTGGCTATTGAAGGTCTTCGGAAATTGGAGGTTCTTTGTTTAATTTAAATTGTCACAAAAAATGAAAGAAATTTATGTCGGAAGTCATTACCTAGACACTGACCATCAGCATGCCGACTAACTGAGCTCCAGCCCCCAACCACACATTGCCTTCATAAGAGAGCCATGGAAATGGGGTAAGTATTGCTTTTTATAGACACCATCTCTAGGAAGTTAGCCAACCAAGGCTAAAGAAAAGCTTTTACCCATGAAACAGACTTACAAACATCAGACTCGTATTTTAAGGTCTTGTTGGTAAAATGGAGCACACTAGGGTAATAAATGACAGAAAAATACCAAGAAAATAATGAAGTATGAAAGCAAAAGCTGGATAGTGAAGAAAAATTATGAGAAGGGGTTGGAAAGAACAAAAATTTAACATTTTTGAAAACTTGAATGAAACTTTTTTGTAGTACTTAGTTTTGCCAAAATTAGGATTCTAAGATCTAGTTTTCAACTTAATTGCTCATAATAAGACTCAATCAGTCAATTTGGGTGCCATGACAGCCTTCTCTTGGCGATTCTTCAGACTCTGAGTGAGCACAGTGGGTCTCCAACCAGTTGCACATTCTAACCATGCCTAGTACGTAGTTCTTTGTCTTCTCCTTGATCTTTTTCCTTCTACACGGAATGAGAATACACGGAATAAGACTCTAAGTCCATTAAAAACTTAAAAGCAGTAGTGAGGATGAGAGAAAGGCTATGTGGAGAGCAAAGCTGCATGATATCAGTTACTAAGAATCTTGAACAGATTAATACTACCACCACCAAGAAAGCAAGGGAAAAGAAGAGAATTTCAGTAGAAAGACAACGAACATAAAGTATAGGTTCTCCCCTTTACAATCACTACAGGGGACGATTTGACAATATGAGTGTCAAGGGTTCCAAAAAGCTCAGTGCTAGACAGGATAGAAATTTGATGTTGGATTCAGTTTAAAAGATTCAGATGAGAAGTAGAAGTACCAAGCCAGGTGTGATGACACTATTCCATATATACGGTCAAATTTAAGATTTATTAAAGTATAGAATGCTTTGAGGAAAGTATTTTTGTGCACTATAGAGAGAGCAATCTTTCATGGAAACTGTATTGACAATAGCTAATATATGTGAAGAGGCTTCACTTCTAGAGTTTATATCAAGGAGAAACTTGTTAAAATACAATGCTCTTATTATCTGGCAGATTATTTTCGGGAAGAAGAAATTTAAATTGGAATTTTGCCTCTTTACTGATAGAAAAAAGACACGTTACCAATTACGATCTTATTCTAGTTAATTAATAAAACCATCTAATTTACCTTACTAATGTTTTAGTCATGGTTTGGCATAGATAANAAAGCAAAGGTGCATGATATCAGTTACTAAGAATCTTGAACAGATTAATACTACCACCACCAAGAAAGCAAGAGAAAAGAAGAGAATTTCAGTAGAAAGACAACGAACATAAAGTATAGGTTCTCCCCTTTACAATCACTACAGGGGACGATTTGACAATATGAGTGTCAAGGGTTCCAAAAAGCTCACTGCTAGACAGGATAGAAATTTGATGTTGGATTCAATTTAAAAGATTCAGATGAGAAGTAGAAGTACCAAGCCAGGTGTGATGACACTATTCCATATATACGGTCAAATTTAAGATTTATTAAGGTATAGAATGCTTTGAGGAAAGTATTTTTGTGCACTATAGAGAGAGCAATCTTTCATGGAAACTGTATTGACAATAGCTAATATATGTGAAGAGGCTTCACTTCTAGAGTTTATATCAAGGAGAAACTTGTTAAAATACAATGCTCTTATTATCTGGCAGATTATTTTCGGGAAGAAGAAATTTAAATTGGAATTTTGCCTCTTTACTGATAGAAAAAAGACACGTTACCAATTACGATCTTATTCTAGTTAATTAATAAAACCATCTAATTTACCTTACTAATGTTTTAGTCATGGTTTGGCATAGATAATATCTATTTTCCATTTTACCTTTTCCCGAGTATAGTCTGAAGTTACGACTTGCTTTTTACAAGTCTTTAATAATCACTTCCCTAAACCTCCTTAATACTTATCTTTGCTTTCTATCTGATGCCTTTACTTTTGACAGATATCTTCCAATGTATACCGTTTCTCTCTGCTCATGGCTATCTTTCTTACCTTGTTACACATGTTTTAACTGTCATATACTCTTTTTCACTTCATATGTACCTGGTTCTCACTGGCAACGAAAATTGATGGTATTCAAGTTGGGAGGTTTACATACCAGCAACAGTTGTACGTCAACCAACAAGAGATAATTCAGTACTAAAATCATTGAATATAGCCAATGCTATCATCATATGAAGATCAGCGTTCAAAATATAAATTTACTTAATAGAATATTTGAATAGACATAACAAGGTAAAATAATTTTTTATAAAAAGAACTACAACCATAAAATGGGGATCAAAAAGGCTTTTTTAACTTCACAGTAAATCTAACTATGATAATGAGTAATTTCTTACAAAAGTTCGTTTAATTCATATGATTAGTAACTCTTTGATAACAGTTATGATATTTTTAAGTAGAGAATGCATCCAAAAGTAATGAAAACTAAATCAAAGACGATCACAGTAAACACTGTTTTATTTTAAGTGGGCAATATAAAACATTTGTACTCTCATGAGTCATTTAAGTTGGGGGAAAAGCAACAATGCACTTCGCTTTTAAGTAACAGGATAATCGAAATCATGACTTCTGTACTGATGTTGATTCGGACCACGAGAAGTGCTGAAAGGTGTCTCAGCATTTAGACATGTGTGCATATAAATATGTATGCACTTAAAAAAGTATGAAACTATGTATGTATGCATTTAGGTATGAATGCATTTAGGCATGAATACATTTAGGTATCTATGAAACTAGGTATCTATGAAACTAGGTGTGTATGCATTTAGGTATGTACGAAAGTAGGTATGTATGCATTTAGGTACGTATAAAATTAGTTACGTATGCATATGGTCTGCTGTGAAAACAGGTTTTCTGGCTTACAGGAGGCAAAAAATAGAGCAATAAAACTTACCACATCAAAAATGTGAAAAAGGAAAACACTTGACTGCAATTCCATAGGCCCTTTGTTCTTTCTTGTATCATGTGGCAACATTCGAGTAAACCACTTGTCATTGCTGTCAAAGAAATGAGACAGAAGTCTTTGTTCTTCAGAAATAAATCTGGTGCTTTCAGCATCTGTTGATTAAAATATCAAGATGACATTTTAACTTGTTTTTATAAAAGCAACTTTAAGAGACACTCAGTTTTGAAAATTGAGGCATAAACGTTACGTGGTCACAAACAATATGAAAAGATGACTTTCTACATGATATTGATAAAAAATATAGATAAATCATCTGTAGAGGTAAAAAAATTACAACATCTAGCGCGTCACTCCGACCAATTTCTTATTTATCTTTATTTATATACCTTTATCAGTTTTTCCCCTGATCACACTAAAGTCATAAAAAAGCCATAGTCTGGCCGGTATTAAAGAGCCATTGTCCAAATACCTTGTTTTCCACTGGGTACTATGATTTGCTGATCACGTGACTTTGAGATTACATCGATCGCACGACAAATGCTAAAATGCAATTTCTACAACGGGTAAATTAACTACGTTTTACTGCGACAATGATCACATACTCGTGAGCAGGATTCCACAGAATTTCAAAGTATAAATACTAAATTGACATGAATTGTTAAATGTCTTGATTTCATTGTTCAAACTCTTTTGTCATCTTTACAAGCATCCGACTATACACAAAAAACTAGTTGCCAACGTGTTGAGACAATTATTCAGATGTAGTTACTAGACGTTTTACTTCCAAAGACCAAGCTTTCCAAGTAAAGCCAGTATGGAGTTGAAGAGTAGAACAGTTAAATCTGAATCCCACTAACTTTATCTAACTTGGGGGTACTCTTTTTCTTACCTCTTGCAAAATGCAAACTGCGAAAAAATTCTGATAGAACGGCTGGAGTCAAGTAGCTTGTTGTCACATGGAAGAGTATACACAAAGATATTTCGATAATCTGCGTTGAAGGAAGTGCGTAAATAAGTGATAGATGAGTCATTCAGCATGTATCCAATTTACACCTGAAGTCAAAACTACCATGGGGCGTAGTGCAAATTACCCTTGAGGTCTCACGGGTTCTCCGACAATAAAGATTAGGAAGTGGGCATTAGTAGTACCTGGTAGAAGTTTTTACCGCTCAAATCCATCTTGCTCACTGTAGCGGGTACCACATGATATATACCAACACCTTTTTTAGCTTTGAACTGAGAGGAGTTTAACGAATCCGTTACCAATTAAAATTCTCTTCGTCAAATATCTTCTAAAATCAGCTATTTCCACAGTATCAATGCTGATTTTTGTCCATCCAAACCAATTGAATAACAAACAAATTGACATGCTTTACTGAATGACCAATGGTCAAGCTTTGGGAAGAATGAGGCTATGCACACAAAACGGGGAAGTATTTTTTACAGAAAACGGCATTGGACTTGTGTTATATTTCTTTCCGTACTGCTTTACAAGAAAACTCTAAATTAACGTGACTTTAAATGATCTGTGTTACAGGTCTTTTGCATCGCATCTCAATTTAAAGAAGTCATTTTACTTGAAATACGTTGCTTTCAGAGATTTAACTTTCTCCCACCTTACTTCATTTCAATGGCAGTGGCCATAGATGGTATGGATTAGGCATTCAGAGTCAATGTTGAAGATTCTTATTTTTCTTACAACGACCGAGCATTCAAAACAGTGCCCTTTATAAGCCTTTTTAATGACATGGTTTTTCACTGCTCATTCACACTGAAAACCATCGCTTTCTTGACCAAGTAAAGGAGGTGTTCTATGCCACAGTGTTACTGTATGTTATATATATATATATATCAATTTCCTGTATGGGGTTTATATGTCACATACATAAAGAATGTGATCCTCCAAGCTGCAGCATACACTCCCTACTACTCCCTACTCATTTGAATGTAACTAGATAAATTAGGCAAATATTAAAAATATATGCAGAGTATGTAGAGTTTAAGAACACTTTGGGGACAAAACTTGGACTCTAGTAAAGTATTACAAATAGCAAAGTAAATAATGTTACGAAAAACTTTTTCTTACCTCTCATTGGAATCATTCAGGGCGTAACACATCATTCTGTCATATACATTTACTATTGTTTATATGTAAATATTTCACTATTTATTTTATTTATAAAAAAATTAATACAGTTCTATAATAATATTATTAATATTGATAATAATAATAATAATAATAATAATAATAATAATATTAATAATAATAATAATAATAATAACTGTTCTACCTGCACGTCCTCTTTAGAGATTAAGGCCTAAAAGAACATAAAACTTAGGGTTAAAAAATAAAATCTATCCAAAATGGGAAGAGTAAAACAAAGAAGACTCAAACAAAAATCAATTTGAAAAATGACCCAAAGCTGAAAAACTACGATAAAATGTATCAAAATGAGAAATTAATGAGTTAACGATAAACTGATCACAGTGCAATATTTGTGTCAAAAGTCAATTTGATTCTAATACTGAAAAAAAAAGAAACTGATTCATAAAATCTACATTAATGTAAAACTATTTAGTTTGCTATTAAAAACATTAAAATCATTTTCAGATTGAAAGTCACTTGGAAGCTTGTTATCAACTAATGCACAATAAAAATGAAGAAATTTCTTTATTTAAAGTTTAATTTTGGGTAAATCCCGTCAAAATAAATATTGAAATTTGCCTTTTGACTATCTTGACATTTTCGTACAAATTTGCATGCTTTTCTCTTGTGCACTGGTGAATGGATTTGCCACCGACATTGAATCTAACTTTTGCAAGGTTTTCAAGTAAACTTAAGAAATTTTGACGACAAGGTTCATTGAAGTGATTGGTTGGAGACCAGTACAGATGCTTTTTGTATACTTTGATGATGATCGGCCTGTCAGGAAGCAAAAGGGGAAAAGAGGAGACAAATTGCATAGGTTTCTGCACACAATGACAATGTGAAACAAAATAGAGGAAAAAAGAGCCTTGTTTGGCCATGTGCAAAATAGCGAAGGCCAAACTTACCTCAATGTTAGGCCTTTTTTACTTTTCTACATTATTACTAGTAATTATTAATAAGTAATTATAGTAATTATTAGCTATCTGCAGTGCTCAACAATATAAGAATATTAGATCTATCATATGGTGAACGACCAAAAAAAATCAACAAAACGTAGTTTAAAACTGTCAGTTTCATGTTTTCTGAGCTGACAATTGTGAAAACATTAAACTGACAGTTGTAAACTAAGTTTTGTTGATTTTTTTGTCGTTTACTATATATATTAACAAATGAATATGACATGTCATCAGCAACAGTGCTCTACCACATTAAAATGTAGGAGCTATCATATAATTAGATATACGAGTAAGAAAAACTCTAACTTTACAGTACTCAGAGTTTCATGTCTTTTACAATCTTCAGCTGTATACAATATATATATATATATATATATATATATATATAAAGCTATGGATAGAGGTAAAGGTAAAGGTTACGGATTTTATTTGCCTAAATTGAAGAATAAAAAAAGAGGAAGACAAGTAAAGGTGCAGAGGAAAGAAATGACAGTGAGAAGGATAAGTCAATCGAAGGAGAGGGAGTAGTTATCTACCAGCAGTGTCCTGAAGTGGCTCTTGATGATGATATTGATGACAGACTAAGTAGAAGTGACAAGACTTGACGCAAAAAAAAATCAAGTAGCTAATAGACGGTAATGTGATTTTAATGTCACTATTGATATATCCATGAGTGGTGCAAAGATGGTAAGAAGTAGGAAGATAAATACAAATTTACGGGTAGCTTTTGGCAAGTGATATCTTTGTACTAAGTGATCTTAAGGTGAAGAGACGATTTTCAGGCGGTTTTTGTAATTAAAAGTTTCAGCTGCTATATCCAAAGCATGTAAAACTCAGCACGTATATTTTGACACGTAAACAAGCATTGTATGCAGGTGGAAAGGATCAAATAATTGTTAATTAGAATATTTATTTCGTAAAATTAATTGATTGGTTTCCTGTCTCAAATATGCGACATCTGGACATCAATAATTAACCTTGTCTTAAACAACTGGTTTATTACATTATTTTACTTTAGTCAATCTACCTGGCACCATACCAATAGCTGAAAAGTACGTTACTGTAATGAAGTAATGTAAGCAGTTAAAACAGTATGTTTTTCCGATTACAGGGGGTTGGGAAATCTGGATAATATTCGTAAAAACTTGGCTGGTCTTGACGATCTTACAGAAAAAAACCCACCCAAAGAAGTTTTAAAAAAGTCTGTTAATATTTGATACCAATGAAATATAGGAAATGGAGTTAAAGGAGCTTCAAAAATTGCTTATCTTTCAACAAATAAATTTGAGGAAGATCCAAGAATATCTCTGCTGAGACCGTTACACTCCAATCACGAAAGAACTGTTTCCTCGTGGTTACAGTGTTAGACCGGTTACATCCTCGGCACTGTCCCACATTATTGGCTTAATTCTCGACACATTTATATCTTCGAAATACATTTCAGACTTTAAATTTAACATTTTACTCGAATTTTATTTTTGCAAAGGACAGACTGATGATCACATTACTTTAGGCATGTAGTATAAAATGCAAGATTACTACCGAAACTTGTCATGGTCTTTTTTTAAAGTTGATTCATTCTTCCTTTTCGTGGTCGTTAGCTCAGACAGCAGCTCCGGAGACCCTGATGAATGCTGTAGTCCGCTGGAGGCTCTCCATAGGCCCGAAAAGCTCCTCTCTCGGTGGCGTATCAGCAGCGTAGGNTTCCAAACCACACCTATGAGCTATTGAACAGCACAGAGAAACACTGGCCTTCATATATATATATATATATATATATATAATTACATATATACATATATAGTTCACATGCGTGTGAACAACAATCATTATGAGTGCTTTATATATTTGAAGATAACAGAGAACGATAATAATACGGGCACAAGAAAAACAATTACAGTTTGGTTACGACTTCGAGTTTCTTGCATGGTATCCATCAGGCTCGCACAATATTTTTTCTTTTTAAAAAAATCAAGACCTACGCTGCTGATACGCCACCGAGAGAGGAGCTTTTCGGGCCTATGGAGAGCCTCCAGCGGACTAGAGCATTCATCAGGGTCTCCGGAGCTGCTGTCTGAGCTAACGACCACGAAAAGAAAGAATGAATCAACTTTAAAAAAAGACCATGACAAGTTTCGGTAGTAATCTTGCATTTTATACTACATGCCTAAGGTAATGTGATCATCAGTCTGTCCTTTGCAAAAATAAAATTCGAGTAAAATTTAAATTTAAAGTCTGAAATGTATTTCGAAGATATAAATGTGTCGAGAGTTGATTGGTTTTAGCCGGCTTAAATATACATAAATATTTATCACCTGCTTTGCTCCAGCTCTTGTTTCAAATTCATCACAGAAAACCGTAAAAAAAGAATATTACTATTCACACACCAATTCCTCTGTAAAAATGTGTCATCAAATGCTCATGGAACAGCAGGAGTGTTAGATGGGCTTTTCAAAGAAAACAGATGGGATTTGAGTGTTTTCAATAAAAGAAGTAAACCAGGCTTGAAAGTTTAAAATAAGGTTTTTCTCTAACAAAACCTATGTATTTCCTGCATGCACGAGACAGATTGCATGGTAAAACTCCCTACCTCGTAGAGTTAAATGTTTTTCTCTTGGTCGTTTGAATAAATCTTTCACAATTTGGCTCTGAAATTTTATGGCCACTCGTTTCAATCAAAATCAGCTCTCTTGAAATCGCTCTCATTTCGTGGAGTATCGAGTCAACACTCGAGGAACCTTTTAAATTTAGTGAAAGTCATTTTGATTCATGTCTAATGTCCTATTTCTTAAAGGAACTGTTATTGTTTTTGTTTTTTAATGTATTTAGTTGTTTAACTTGGTTTTTCTTGGGTTTTTTGCTGTTCTGTTTTAATTAGGTTTCACCTTACTCCGCATTATAGCCCCATGGGCTACCTACTTCCAATTTCAATCTTGATTATAATCCTTTAATATATAGTTGGCTAAAGTACCCTTTGTCTTGCTCACGTACAGTTTTGAGGTATTTTTTACCCTTCTCCTATTTTTCTTTTGTTTTCAAATTTTGTTTCTATTGTATTTAAAAAAAAAGTTTTTTTTATCACAGGGCCATTGTTGATAACAGAATTACGTATAATGTTGACTTGATTAACCTAAATAAACATTCGACCAAATAAATGATAAATAGATAATTACCTAAAATAAAAAGAAGAAATAAATGCGTCCTTTGTGGAGTTTCTGGATACCTTAATGGATTTGTATTTAACAAGTGTGACATCTACTAATATGGTCTTCTTTTAAATACAGGCTTTTTATGAAACAATAAGCTTTAGAAGAATATCGGGATGAAAATGGGTCATAAATTAAGAATATCCTAAAAATATGTCCAGACTCAGGGTTTTATTCTAGATACGAACACTTGTGTGACCCAACAGAAATTTGATTCCATTCATTGTTTCTCGTCATAGAAGTTCTATTTCCTATTAGCAACTAAACTGAACTCGAACGTCTTGCTTGTCTTATTTGAATAGATTCAAAAAAGACAACCAAAACTAATCGAACGTTGTGACTTAACTCATTCACAACAACGCATAATTCTTTTAAGATATTCAGCCATACATTTTCATATATATATATATGTGTGTGTGTGTGTGTATGTGGTCCCTCGGTCGTTGTAGTGTGTTCAGATGGGTCGAACTCGTAAAAGGAAGAAGCATATGACCCATGGAGTGTCACTTATTCACAATGGGCTGAAGCCATGCTAAGAATTTATTAAGAGCATAAGAGGTTGATATTTGTCCAAAGGTTAAGAACACTGTGGCTGAAATGAAAAGAAACTATTCTTATGAAAAATGCTTGTAGATACATACATACATTCATAAATATGGTACATTCGATTAACCGTATTAGAGTGCTCGACACATAAATGCAGAGCGTAATAAAAGAGATATAATAAGTTGGAAAGAATAAAAAAACTACACTATCCATTTCGACAAGCCTGTTTCGTGATTTTACTCACTCGTCAGGAAATGTACAAATAAAAATATTCCAGTAGCGCTTTATATATCTTAT
>RDPX01000165.1:1320694-1340798 GCA_003991215.1 Morbakka virulenta | reverse complement strand
TATATATATATATATATATATATATATTATATATATATAATATATATATATATCATTCACATGTCACTCACTCGTCAGGACATTTCCTGACGAGTGAGTAAAATCACGAAACAGGCTTGTCGAAATGGATAGTGTAGTTTTTTTATTCTTTCCAACTTATTATATCTCTTTTACATTCATATATACATACATACATACATACATACATACATAAGTTCTTAACACAATAGCCCTTACGGGACACTAGGGAACTGACTTACATACAAGTCAATTTGACAAACTAAAACTTTCTCTTACTGCATTCCCGCAGAAATGTCTCTATCGACTTTCCCTTTTTTACATCTTGCACTGTCACATTTTCCAGCACTGTCTTATTACGGTTGCCCCTTCTCGTATATTTCTCGTCGACGAACATGAGCCTTTTTGTCAAGGCGTCGTCAGATGCTCGTGCAACATGTGCAACCCATTTTCTGTTGTGGTTTCTTATATACTCTGTCATTGAAACAGATTTTATGTTCAATATCTACTCATTGGTGTATTTCCAAGCTTAGAGTTTAAATTTCTCTATATCATTCTCACTTTTCACTAGCTTGATCTCCTTTTTTGATGACATTCTTGTCATTCCGCCACAAACCATACGTATTCTTGTACCTCCTCCTCCTCAGGTGTCATGCTCTCCCAGAACGTTGGCGATCATGGTGCTCCACAGACTTCTATCCTTCGCGGTTCTTAGCAATTGCAGCTCGCTCTTTCCTGACCATGCCGCTATGCCTCCTAGGTAGTTCGTTCTTGGCCTTCCCCTGCCTCGTTTCCCTTAGATCATTCCCGTTAGTGTTACTTCTTTGAGCTCCTCTCATTAATAATTATTGTACCACATTACAAAAATAATTAGTTTTGTCTTTTTAAGTGCTTAAAAAGAAAGAACAGACCTTGTATTTTTCATAGCAATCACTGTATATAGCTTATTGAAACAAACACAAGTGAAGAAAGCCACTAGAAAGCTATAGCTACGAGTTTACACATTTTTGAGTACTCAAAATCAGTTTCCAAAAAATCTGTATTTAATTTTGTATTATTCTATTTAATTATCTCCAAAATATTCTTATTGAAGTATTTATTAATTTAATGTTGTCTTGCAAAAGGGAAAAAATAAAGTTTTTAATGTATAGTTTGTAATGCATTTGTGTAGAAAAAGAACAGAAAAAAATATAAAGAATGAAAGTCTTTTTGTTGTTTTTTCTGTATTAAAATCAACATATAAATGATAAATAAACATTGGAATACATTTTTTTAATTCTTAGAAATATCAGTTCACTGGTATACCGTATGTATCAAGAGTGATTAATATATAGATAGAGTATTAATACAAGTAAGCACGGAATAAAAAAACAGCTGTTTTGAATACTGTTACATGAAAATAATTTGTTATTAAGATTATCGAGAATAGAACATATACATAAAGGGATTAGATTATACATATTGCCAACTCTGAGCTTGTTTTTGTGGTAACACTTGGAAATAAACTTATTGCTTGTATTTTAAGAGGTCAGAATACTCTGTTCTTCAACAGCCACTTTTTCGGATGTATTCAACTCACACTTTCTTGTTCCATATTTGAAAGGAAACGCCTTCTCTTCAATACTGGTTCATTTCTCCGTTCTAAGTGGCCTACCTCTTATTTTGTAGATGTTTTCGAAGAAAGAATTGAAGGAGAGATGAAAGAAATTATGGAAAACATTAAAAAGTACCAAGAAAATTTTCAAAGGCAAGAGTAACCCTTAGCACTAAATCGTTTTTCAGCTTTTTGTTAGGGTGAAAGAAGTTAAAAACCTAACTTCATCGTACATTTGGTGCCATTGTTTTTCAGTTCTTAAATCATTCATATAAGGTTTCGAATAGTCTGTGAATATTTCGAATGTACAATTATTCATTCAACCGTAACGATAAAGTAAATGGAGTTTCATAAAGGAAATTGCAAATTTTACAGTAAAAAAATAGTCGGAAAAACAAATGTAGAGCATAAAAGTGAACGAATTAGACATCAAAATATTACTAACTACTGTACGTGCCTGTCTATACACATGCGTTACCATTAAGGCATGTCCTTTGAAGGAACCATTAAGGTCACTAATAAATTAGTTTTAATCTAAACTAGAAAAGAGTAGTGCATCAAAATACTCTGAAAAATTAATGTTGTTGAACGCACTTGAAAAAATGGGAATTCAATAGTAACCTTTGTTATAACATTTTCTGGTATTGGAAAGGAAGGAAATAGGCAATAATGAAAATATTGAAAATACTGTCTCAAAAAAATGTAATGTTAATGACAATGATAGTGACGATGATGCTTTTTATGATGGTAATGATCATGATATTTATTGTCATTCTGATGATATGAGTAAAGATTACCAAAAATAATTTGCAGTAAGTAAAATCTCACCTTGCAAAAGCAAGACCAGTACAATAGCTCCAAAAATGAATGACCGATTCATACTTTAAGCAATTTGTGTGCCTCTTGCTTTTATACTCCTTTTAATTAATTTGTTGTACAAGTCGCTGTTAAACGTATGTAAATGCTACACTAATTGATTAATTAATCAATCCTGGGTTTATTCGACATAAATGTTTTAAATTCAAGCAACAATGCATTTATGATGTATATATATGATGTATATATACAGCGTTTAGTTAACGTGCTGTGAAAGTTACTGACAGGAACATTAAATTCCACAAAGACGCAATTCATGAGCGGAGAAAAAAGAAGTTATTAGTTCATTAATAATTTAACTCAATTTAAAAGAGGGATCAAAACCAGCAGCTGATAATTAATTTTTAAAAATTGAGAAAACCTATCTGTTTTATCTCTTATATAATGCCATAATATTTGCATTAGATTGGTAAGAAAAAACATAGTTTTGCCAAACATTAAGGTTATCTTTAAAACTCTCTAAAGTTTTACTGATTCACAGCTAATCTTCGAATAAAACTACAGAACTTGATAATTTTCAAATAGTAGATTTTATAGCAGACAGCACTGGTTTGCATTAGAATTTGTTGATAGTAATAGAGTTTCAGGTACCATTAAAAAATTTGTTTGATTATGTATATTTTTGTAATGAAACGTTAAAATAGTTATGAGCATTGTAATAAAAAAATCTTTGCTAATAAACTTTTCTCTGATCTTTAAATAATAAATAGAGAAACCTACGAAGTCAATTTCTTATTTTAATGATATTTTTAAATAAATAAGGTCATATATAACAATTAAATAAGGTCATGTCATCTATTTCAAACTTTAACGACAAGTAGTTAATCGATGTAAGAAAAATAGCTAAAACTTCCACTAAATTCATGAAATGAACTGTTTTGAACTCTACAATAATACTAATGTTCTTGCCAGAGTTATCTAGATATCATTCATCATCAACGGATTGGTCGTGTTCGACCCGCCGTGACCCTCTGCACCATGTTTCTCCACTTCTCTTGGTCCTGAGCCATCCTCGCAGCATCCGCCATCCAAATTCCACAAATCTTCCTCATAGAGTCTGAATAGCGTGTCTTGGGTCGGCCCTTTCCTCTAAGTCCGTATACCATCCCAGTGAGCAGTAGCTTGATGAGGTGCTCGCGGGGCAGGACGTGACCAATGAATGTCATATCTAGATATAGAACAGTAAATTTTCTTAATATTGTTTCCAGCAAGCCAACTTGAAAGAAACTTTTGATTTGTAAAAAGTACAAGGTTGAAATAAAATTAAGAAATGGTATTCGCGTATGTTTTTTTATGAATTATGAGAACTGAGAGCCCATTTGATATGATTTGTTTTGTTCAATGAACCATTTTGTTCCGCTAAGATAAAAGTGAAATAAAATTTTGCGATATTCAGTGGATAATTTTTGAATTGATTTTTAATATAGGGAGATAAAATTAAAGAGAAAAACAAATTTTCTCAAGGAATAAACTAAAATCTAGGTGTAATTCCAAAATTTTTCATTAAAAATCTATCAAAACAAAAGCAGGTCTATTTTAGGGGGTACGAAAGTTGCATCCACATTTTTAAAGGTACAAAATAAGATTCATGTGAGCATCAAAATGCTCTTTAAATTTTATCTTAAAAATGCTCTTAAGTTATAAACGTTTTTCTTTTTTTAAAAATGGAGTAAAATTCAATATTCAATTTTATTTGTAATTTGTTCATCCTATTTTGCGTTTACATTTCCAACTCCAAACAGCTGCTATGCTCTTGTAATCCATCTGCTTGCTGCGTAATTTTTCAATGGTAAAAAAGAATTCATGTCTGCTGCCTTTCCTTTCTATTCTACCAAGTTGATAATGATATCAGACTTTTGATCATTGACTTTTGCAAGCTGATATTCTTATTCACTTGGCTTCAGAACACTGACATTATTCCAATGAAAAACTCCATTTGTTTTCTTCTGTAAGCAAGATCTCACACAACACCCCTCATAAGGAGGATAAGTAGGACAGAAGGGAGGATAAGTAGGACAGAGGGGAGGATAAGTAAGACAGAAGGGAGGATACGTAGGACAGAGGGGAGGATAAGTAAGACAGAAGGGAGGATACGTAGGACAGAGGGGAGGATACGTAGGACAGAGGGGAGGATAAGTAAGACAGAAGGGAGGATACGTAGGACAGAGGGGAGGATAAGTAGGACAGAGGGGAGGATAAGTAAGACAGAAGGGAGGAACTACGTGTTACCTTACTTTTCTTCACGGAATTTTAAATTGGAAATCTTAAGTGGTTGACTACTAATATTTTCTCCCTTTATCAAAAGAAAATACAAGGTAAAAGATAATCAGTACTTAAAACGGGTGGCCTTTTCTTCCTTGTAAATCTTCGTCAGATAAGTTTAGTGTATTATTTTTGTTTATATATCTTAAAGAATTTAAGGAAGCTTGAAAAACGTGTTTACATGTATGGAAAACGTCAGAGGAAAACAACCAAGAAAAAGACAGAGGCAACGATGGTATGATGTGATAAAGCCATACATGGTGAAGATATGAGTAGAGCTACATAAAACATTGGGACAAGTGGAGGAGGAAAACCCGTGCTGACATATGATGACAGGGAGAAGCTTTACCGAAGAAAAATTTGGACAACTTCTTTAAGTTTTAAAAAATTTTAATGCCATATAACAACATAAGATATAACTTTGATATTACGAAAATCGGCTATCAGACCTTCATAGTATTTGGTAGCTTCTCCCTGGGATTTTTTCTTTTCTGCAGTCTTAATCTGATTTGGAAATATTAGGACTTCAGTTTCTTTTCCAGGATTGCTTTGGATTTTCTTTCAGTCTTTTTGCCCGGAGGTATCCCTAAAAAGGCTTCTTAAATTTTAAGATATTTTCATTGCACTGGCATCAAAGATACACTTCAGCAGATATAGACAAATATAACAAAAGCTATTTGCATATTTTTTCGCTATAATACTGATTTTTAGCTAACCATAGGTATTCATTTTTGCATCTCTGAGACGACTGGAGAACAAGGCTAAGGAAAAAGTAGACTCACTGTTTTCTGAAAAACTGGTTGATGTTCCCTAGAGCAATTTGCATTTCGTGCAAATTTTTAATTTTCCAAATTTTTACACTTGGTCTACGATTTATCCTTCAAATATAGCTTTCTGTGATTCAAGTAGCCAAAGCATTGGTATGGGGAAACTTATGGTAACTGCCACTTTAGCTGAGTACACCCTGCTTTCTAGAATGAGTTGTAACCAGGCTAATTGTACAAACAAATACGTGTTCTATGTACTAGCTTTCATCCTGGAATGAAAAGTATGTTTTTTTATATAATTGGTTTATACAGAGTGCATATCCTCAAATTTCTGTTTCTGCAGTAATAGTTAGACAAAGAAACTTCACACATTTTTGTAGAACTAAAAGACCCAGGGTACACAGCTGGCCAAGTATTTTCATTGAAATAAAAGAATAAATGTATGTGCCTGTAATCATTTACTGCTTAGTGAGACATTCACAAAAGGCTGATGTGAACATTCAGTCGCTTTTACTGTGCTGAAATATTAATCCGAGCTGAAATTTTTCCATAGAAAAAATAGTTACAGACCAATGGGATATTGCCACTTAGAAACTACAAGGTTTATTCATCTTCCTATTCGTGTTGTTAACTTCAGGTAAGGAATATATGTTTATTGAATACACAGAAAAGAAAGCTAAAACAGCCAAGCCATTCACATGAAAAAGCTATTTTCCAGTGTACAGGGCAACAAGCTAATAAAGGATTTGGGTTTCATTAATTACCAAAATTATAAAACGGTATTCCGTCAAAGGAGCTGTCGGTAGTTTAGAGCACTCATTCTTTGAAAGTTCAATTTCTATAAAAAGCAGAGGAAATTATTAAGCCTCCTAATTGAAAACAATTTTGTTTATCATAAATATTAGACATCTGCTCCTATTTCTGTTGTATTTCTCCCTAGAAATACAGAACAAATTTTATCGACCCAGTAACACTGATTTGAAGAAAAATTAGCTCGAAAAATCTCTAAACAATTTTCTTTGTCGAATGAAATTCTACATGAAGTTTCTAATCATGGTACTCAACGTGATTCTCAAATCCTGTCGACACCACTCCCAATGCTTTATAATATAGGTCATGACATATAGCTGCTTCAAAAAACCCAATAATTATCATTCTACTTTTTAATTTATACAGATAAATATATAATATATATAATATATATACAGATAAATAGTAGAAGAAATTAAATAGAAAATGTAGCTGATGGTGCCATGTATATATATGCCACAATCAGTTTAATTTTCTAATTTTTTTCCTGCTAATATTTACGATATCAAAGTTGATGTTGTTTGTGGTAGGAACATATTAGAGAAGCATCTCACTCCTAATCCAGCATTAACTATCACCACCATCAACGTTAAAAATGAAATTGTCTTTTCATATTAAATATTCAATCTGTTGAAGGTTTAAAGGCACTATTTACATTAAATGTAAGTATATATGTACGAATAAGGTGTAGATAATGTTTTGTTCTGTAGCTAATGTTAGCTGTTGTACATACGTTAGTCCAAGTGCTTTTACAATAGAGTGAAACAGCCTGCAGTGTATCTTTAACTGTCGTGTATGTTTCGTTCAATGAGTTAGATGTCCCACCTGTGGTATACAAAACATCTTATTTTAACAATATTACTTGGATTGTTAATAACTCACATAATTTATTAGTCTTAAATGGAGCCTGTTACAAATTAGGTTTGAGTTCAGGAAACTTATACCTAGCAGTGTAGAAATGCTTATGCAGTGACTGGTAGAATTTAGACAGGTGTTACTTTGATACGTTTTGTAAACACGTCTTAGTTAAGTAATGCGTATTGATAAGCTTTCGGAATTTATGCGTCACCAAGTAAAATATGTTATCATGTTGTGGACGAAAGTAACAATAATTCAACTACTGCCTTTGCAAAACAAAATTTTGACTTTCACTCTTGAAATGTAATACATTCTTGAATGAGAGAAATGGTGCAGTGCTCAGTTGGCCAGAACAATCAATTTGTAAACAGCATGTGTAATTTATCTACTCCAAAAACTGTAGTTTTACGATATTCTAAGTCAGTGCAAGCCAATTTTGTAAGTAATTCATTTTTCAAACGTTGAATATCCCAGGTGGACACCACTTGCTATGAAAAATATGTGAATAGGTTTTGATCAAAAATTTAATTTGTATTGCCAACAAGTAAATGTTATTTTTGACATCTCAAGAGCATAGATGTTCTTTTTGGTGTGGAAAACTCAGGTTTGCTAAAACTTTGTCCTTAATGCTTTGAAAAAAAAGCAATTGAATTCAGCCTATTGGCATGAGACATGACAATACTACACAGACTGTATGGTTGCTAGCATCTGCCTGGCTAATACTTCTTTGTCAGGAAGCGGAAATTTATATGACAATACTACACAGACTGTATGTTGCTAGCATCTGCCTGGATAAGTACTTCTTTGTCAGGAAGCGGAAATTTATATATCACCTTTTAAGGTGACTATTTCAATGGAAACTCATTTGTATCGTTCTGTGATGTCAGCATATCTTTGTGTGTTTGTTTAGTAACTTACAAGTACTGAAAAGCCTTGGAAAAAACAGAGGTGAAACGTGGTAATTCCGAAACTCCTCTCAGTTTTTCCTTATTTCCTTATTAAAGTGATTGATGTCCGATGCTGTCTTTTGAAGACTGGAAAAACAATAAGTATCTTTACGGGAATACTTAATCATTTAAGAGGTAAAACTGCTTCCTCTTTTTGAAGTTCTTGTGAAATGACTGCCAAAATATCACAAGGTTATAGATATATGCAAGTAATTTGGCAGAAGACAAGCATTCATTTGAATAAAGGACCTGAAAATGGAAAATAGACATTGGTGCAGTAAATAATAAATAAATAATAAATAATAAATAAATAATAAATAATAAATAATAAATAATAAATAATAAATAATAAATAATAAATAATAAATAATAAATAATAAATAATAAATAATAAATAATAAATAATAAATAATAAATAATAAATAATAAATAATAAATAATAAATAATAAATAATAAATAATAAATAATAAATAATAAATAATAAATAATAAATAATAAATAATAAATAATAAATAATAAATAATAAATAATAAATAATAAATAATAAATAATAAATAATAAATAATAAATAATAAATAATAAATAATAAATAATAAATAATAAATAATAAATAATAAATAATAAATAATAAATAATAAATAATAAATAATAAATAATAAATAATAAATAATAAATAATAAATAATAAATAATAAATAATAAATAATAAATAATAAATAATAAATAATAAATAATAAATAATAAATAATAAATAATAAATAGTAAATAATAAATAATAAATAAACAGTATTTCAATCGCTAAAAATGGATTTTACGTAAGCGAAAAGTCACAGTGCTTTAAAATGGCAAGCAATTGAAATACTGTTTGAAATTTGTAACCTTTTTTTTCTAGTAACAATATTAACGCTTTAACGCGATGACAGGCATACTGATTTCTATTGTAATAAACTAAAAAAAATAACAAATTTAACCTGACGATAAATGTAGGTAAGAACTGTTTCTATTGGAGTCTTCTATTTTCAACTATTATTTTGACGAGTTCGCTTATTCAACACCACATTTATTCTTATCCAAATTCTAGCTGTAAAATCTTTTAATTGATATGTATTTATTCACTATAGATACTAGGTAATCGTTTATGTCATTCGAAATGCATTTTTAGGTTTAATACGGCCTGATTGAGACATCCGTAAATAAATGTACTTGAAAAGATTACGCTCTCTTATATATATTGTGTGAGAGGGGGGTTAGGGTTTATATGGGGTAGGGCTTATAGTGTCTAATAGTGCTACAAAACCAACGTGTCTTTAGAAAATGTCAGCTTTCGCAGATCGTTTTTACTAATAGGACATTGAAGAATGTTGTAAATAGTATAATCCGTAATTTACTTTGGTTTGTTATATAGTTCGCCATTACTGTCTTCGGCTCGATTTACATCGTCCTCGGTTAAATCTCCAGTTACAATTCCCAGGGCAGCGGTATTACCATTTAGATGGGGAAACGACGGTAGTGTTCGTTGTACTAATGACTCGACACACCCAAATCATGACGTCACGGCCAGAGTTCTTTGATAATAACCTGATTATTTTCAACACCTTTTGCAAGTATATCTTCCAATTGAAAAAATATTGAGAAAAAGTTAACTGGTAACTAGTCGTTGTCCTAGGAGGCCTTTTTCTGATGCATATGATTTTTTCATTCGTGCATGCATCAAAAATGCCATTCGTTTAACTACTTTTGTACAGGAGAAAAGTTAATTCATTTTCTTGCTAAATGGTCTTTATTACGAATTATGGTTACAATTGGCAGAGTTACTTGAATTTATACTTGTATATATATAATATATACAAGTATATTATATATATATATAATATATACAAGTATATTATATATATATATAATATATACAAGTATATTATATATATATAATATATACAAGTATATTATATATATATATAATATATACAAGTATATTATATATATATATATATATATATATANTGACAGGCATACTGATTTCTATTGTAATAAACTAAAAAAAATAACAAATTTAACCTGACGATAAATGTAGGTAAGAACTGTTTCTATTGGAGTCTTCTATTTTCAACTATTATTTTGACGAGTTCGCTTATTCAACACCACATTTATTCTTATCCAAATTCTAGCTGTAAAATCTTTTAATTGATATGTATTTATTCACTATAGATACTAGGTAATCGTTTATGTCATTCGAAATGCATTTTTAGGTTTAATACGGCCTGATTGAGACATCCGTAAATAAATGTACTTGAAAAGATTACGCTCTCTTATATATATTGTGTGAGAGGGGGGTTAGGGTTTATATGGGGTAGGGCTTATAGTGTCTAATAGTGCTACAAAACCAACGTGTCTTTAGAAAATGTCAGCTTTCGCAGATCGTTTTTACTAATAGGACATTGAAGAATGTTGTAAATAGTATAATCCGTAATTTACTTTGGTTTGTTATATAGTTCGCCATTACTGTCTTCGGCTCGATTTACATCGTCCTCGGTTAAATCTCCAGTTACAATTCCCAGGGCAGCGGTATTACCATTTAGATGGGGAAACGACGGTAGTGTTCGTTGTACTAATGACTCGACACACCCAAATCATGACGTCACGGCCAGAGTTCTTTGATAATAACCTGATTATTTTCAACACCTTTTGCAAGTATATCTTCCAATTGAAAAAATATTGAGAAAAAGTTAACTGGTAACTAGTCGTTGTCCTAGGAGGCCTTTTTCTGATGCATATGATTTTTTCATTCGTGCATGCATCAAAAATGCCATTCGTTTAACTACTTTTGTACAGGAGAAAAGTTAATTCATTTTCTTACTAAATGGTCTTTATTACGAATTATGGTTACAATTGGCAGAGTTACTTGAATTTATACTTGTATATATATAATATATATAAGTATATTATATATATATATATAAAGAAAACAAGAAAGACACAAATCGGAGTATTTATTAACTTGCAATGAATTACAGAACATTAAATTTGAAAATACGGTACAGTTTATAAATTGATGCTGTTGGATCGTTCAAAAAAGGAAAAATAAACTTGCCCATAATCAGTCAAGGATGACTGATGCCGGTAAGGGTGACTGGAAGAAAGTCTTCACACTTGTGAGATTTCTCGCGGCTAGTCACAGAGTATCTCTCAGTTGTCAACATGTCTCAGAAAAATGACGCTTGATAGAGTGAACATTGTTGCATAGCATACATATTATATAAAAGAAAAAGAAGAAACCAAAAGAAAAGCTATTTTATATCAAATTAGGTATAGTTGTAGCTTATGTGACCCATGATTGGCTAGAATTCCCCTACGATAGACAGGTTTTCTATAAAATGCTAGTTTTCTTTTATACATCAGGTATAACGACTATTTTCTATATTGGAATTCACTGTACACAACCGTACTGACCAGAAATGTATGCTATTCCGGTGGAGAAAGAACGCTAACGTGAAATATAAAATAGACATTCGTATCCTGCTAAAGTTCTTGCGAATAAAATCTCGCAAATGCTTTGGCAGGAGCCTGAGCTATGTTGCGAGGAAAATCTCGCTGCGAGGAGAATCTTACAAGTGCGAAGCGGCCCTTATGCTCTGCATGCTTAAGAGCAACAAATTTTAATGTTCTTTTCCAATACATAAACCTTAAAACCTTTCTCAAAAGTACATTTTTTTCTATTTTCCATATCATTTCAATAACTTAACAATGGAGGAGACATCTGTAAGATGAACTATGGAATAACTTGGAAAACATAGTTAAAGAGACTGCCAAGAAAAATATCCCGAGATCATCCAAACCCCTATAATCGAAATGGCTCTCCGACAAAGCTACAGACATCGTGAATCAACGAAGAATAATGAAAGCCACAGAAAGAAATTCTAAAGAGATCAAACGTATGAACGTTAACTTTCAAAGACAAGCTAGGAAAGATAAAAACACGTATTACAAGGAATTGTGCATTAGCATTGAAAAAGGCAACAAAGTTTGAGAAACAAGGGTCTTGTTCAAAAAGGTGATGAGTCTCAGAGGGGAAGTCCAGCATAAAAGAAGTGGGCTACGAGACTCACAGGGCAAATTAATAAAGGAGGAAGAGAAAATTAAAACCAGATGAAAAGAATATACCAAACAAAAGACGATAAAATAAAACAAAAGACGACTGCATAGAATGCACATTTACAGAAAAAGCGTATGAAAAAAGAGCCAGCCATATCACAAGATGAAGTAAGAGCTGCAATAAAAGACATCTCAGCAGGCAACACCCCCGGTTTTGGTGAGATACCCATAGAAATAATAAAAGAGCCACGAGAAATGCTATGCTTATTTTCATAGATCTTTGCAACAAGATATAAATGGATAATTCAAGCCCGGAGGCATGGGAAAAATATATGTATCTACCACTACCAAAGAATGGTATTACAACAGAATGTTTCAACAATAGAACCATTGCTCTGATATCTAATTGCAGTAAGATTCTACTAAAAAAATACAACGCCACATGGAACAAACTATATATATTATATGAGTGCTAAGCTCATGGCTGTAGATGTAAATCGGTAATTTTACTAAACAGGACAAACAAACGGGACATAAGACAAATACAGGGACAAAACAACATCAAAGAAAGTAAAACACTGTAAAAAAGGGAATGGGAATAGGTTTGTGTAGAAGTGTAAAAGAAACTATGAGAGATGACACAGTTTAGAAGACATGATGTGAAGAGAAAAAAGGATGTAGGTAGCCCAAATGGTAAATTGAAATCGTGGATCATCAGTCGATGACCGTATCAGTTATTTCGGGGAATTAACTTCGAGATAACTTTAAGGATATGGCTCCCCAGCAGCATTGGCCAAATGCCACTACCACGTTAGAACAATAGGACAAGGTAAATAGATAATAGATGGATTAGAAATAGAGAGAATAGAATGAGAGCAGAATTAGAACAGACAAATGGTGGAAAAGAGACACGATGATGAAATAAAAGTGAAAATATAGAAGACACAATCTCACCCATCCTTGCCATCAGATGAGTCTCGCATGGTTCGCTGCGCCATACTACCAAACATACAAAGTGGTTTCTCTACTCCACTTAACCTTTACTGTTATGCCATTCAGAGAGAAATTATGAATAAGATATGAGATGATAGTATACAAAAATGTAACGAGAAATTGATACTACATATGGCGTTTTTCAGGATGTCAAACCTTTTGTCGAAAGAAGAAAAATCACTAGCATGACCATCAAAAAGCTTGTCGAGATGTTTCAAAATTTTATCCACTTTGGCATCTTGGTTTAGCATTCTAGAAAATAAATTTCTACCCTTAGGGAGAAAATCATCATAAAGGAGTGTAGCACGGGGGCTTCGCAAAAATTCCGAGGAGATGGCTCCGTAGAACACGTGTTCTTGGATGTTACCAGTTAGGTCCGGCATGCGAACAATGAAAAAGGGAAAGTTGTCTCTTTTGTCAAAAAGTTTATAAATAAAGATTTCATCCTGGATAGTAATATCCAATTCCAGGAATGTGGCATGTTGACCTTTATGCTCACATTTGAGTACCAGTTCTTCTGGATAGATAGCTCTGTAGGAAATTTCGAATTCACCTTGATCATTGATGCAGCAAGCATCGTCGATAAAACGAAAAGTGCTTTTGAACTTGAATCCCCGGTAGCGATCAGTCTGTGCTAGTGTTGAAATAAAAAACATTTTTGTAGTGATGAAGATAAAGATTTGCCCAGAAGGGGGCTGGATCGATTCCCATCGAGATGCCTATAGTTTGGTGAAATACAAGGTTACCAAGTGTGAAGAATGACTGAGAGATCAGATGCTTTGTCATCAACTTTATTTGCACTTTAGTGTAGCTATTACTGCCGTGTTTAGTACGTGAAAAGAAACATTTACTGCCTTTTACTGTTAAAAATTTATTGTTGCTATCGTCAGTCTTTCGGCCACCATTAAACACGAAATCAATTTGTTCACAAAGAATACCAATGAGGTCACTATGGGGAAGCTTTGTGTACAGAGTACTAAAGTCGAAAGTGGAAATGGACTGAGCTTTCTTGTTTTTATTGAGTTTAACAAGCCTTTCCAAAACAGGTTTGGAATTTTCAATGACCCAAAATCGGTTGTAGTTTTTATAAAAAATACTCCTTTGATGGAAACTCTCAATTTGGTGGTGGATTTTGTTGAAAATTAGTGAAACTAACTGACTCAAAGGTTTTCCAGAACAAAAAGCCGAAGCCACAATGAAGCGTGCTTTTGATGGAGATTAGTGCATTTTAGGCGTCCAGTACATGAATGGTAATGACATCTGTTTGCTAGAAACGGAGAGATTAATAGTTTTACATAGCTCAACATTTGTATTAACTACTGTGTCGGATGGAAGATCACAAAGTTTGTAAGTTTCTGATGCTGGATTGTCCGATACACCAAGTTCTTTCAGAAGTCGCAAAATATAAAATCTTTTACAAGCAATAGCAATGTTGTTAGCTGCCTTGTCAATTGGAAGAAGAACAAACTTCGAATGCAGATTCTGCAAGTAAGTCAAGGGTCTCTTAAAACTGGCTGGACAGGGCGAAAATCTGTTCTCTGTTTTAGAAAAGAAATTTTATCTTTGACCTTTGCAAGAACTTCTTCTTATCCTTCCATGGCTTGAGACTCTCAATTTTGATGTTAGATTTTACAGCAAGTTTCTCAACGAATTCAAGTAAACCGCTTTTAATAGACGTAAAACATCTACTGTAATTTACTGATTTAGCTTCTCGAAAATTAGGACCTTTTGTGAGTAGTTTTCTAAGTTTACCATTTTTGATGCACCTTAGGTCACCAGTGACAACATGTTCATGATGTTCATCACGAAAATCAGACAAGTGTCATTCACATTCTGGCAAATTATCAATCACATAAAGACCATTTTCGAGTTTGAATTTAAGAGTTGAAACAGTTTTTTTATAGTTCAGGATTTTATTTCTGATCGGCTCATCTAAAGAATAAGTAATAACTGGTAGGTTTTCTTCACTGCGGAGACTTTCTGGGAGAAGACTAGTTACATCATGTGACCTCATGCTTGTAGTTAGATGGATATAGTCCATTCCTTTGTTGACAAACTTAACTACACAAACATTTTTAGGAGGAGATTTTGCTTCAGTTTTACTAACCTGAATTCGAGAAAGGAATTTTGTGTCTATGATGTCTAAAATAAACATGTAGAGTTGTTCTTTATGTTCATCTGGGGCAAACAAATGAGAGTGAAGGATTTCATGAGTAATAGTCTTTAGTAGTTTACGAGGAAGCTGATTCAAAAGAACACTGCAAGAGTTAAAAAGGGACTTTAGATCCTCATCAAACCAATTATTGATTTTATCAAAGAAAGATTGTAATGATGTAACTTCGTGGAAATGACGTCTGAGGTGAGTTCTTGCCCGTCGGGGAGTTTTCCGAGATAGAGGTGGAAATAATCTGCCCACGGCTGTTCCCAATTCATTTGAGTCGCAATTCTTATCGAAAGCCTTCTCATTTAAACCATGCGGATAAAGTGTTCTAAATCTCTTGATCCAGAAATCCTCACGTGTAAGCCTAATTTTGGTAGCTTCAGGATCCAGTTTATTGTATTCATCATATCCTGTACCTGGAAGCTTTTCCGATATTTGATAAGAAAATTCACAGTCCTTGCAGGTCTTCTTATGATTAATCATATGCTCACACCCTGCTTTTGAAGTACAGTGTGTGTTCATACGGAGGCTAAATTTCGTAGCAGTTTCTCCCACATATTGCTGTCTGCAGGTCCGACAAGAAAGAAGATAAACAACATTTTGAGAAGAGCAAGAAACAACATCTTGGTCACCATTGATGCAACGATATTCGTGATCAGTTATATTGCTGATAGCAGAGGAAAGAAGGGATAGATTTGGACACGTTTTACAACGTTTACTTTTACATTTTAGCACAAAAGGATTGGTAGGCTATATATATATATATATATACATATATATATATATATATATATATATAGAGAGAGAGAGAGAGAGAGAGAGAGGAAGAGAGAGAGAGAGAGAGAGAGAGAGAGAGAGAGAGAGAGAGAGAGCTNTCGAAAATTAGGACCTTTTGTGAGTAGTTTTCTAAGTTTACCATTTTTGATGCACCTTAGGTCACCAGTGACAACATGTTCATGATGTTCATCACGAAAATCAGACAAGTGTCATTCACATTCTGGCAAATTATCAATCACATAAAGACCATTTTCGAGTTTGAATTTAAGAGTTGAAACAGTTTTTTTATAGTTCAGGATTTTATTTCTGATCGGCTCATCTAAAGAATAAGTAATAACTGGTAGGTTTTCTTCACTGCGGAGACTTTCTGGGAGAAGACTAGTTACATCATGTGACCTCATGCTTGTAGTTAGATGGATATAGTCCATTCCTTTGTTGACAAACTTAACTACACAAACATTTTTAGGAGGAGATTTTGCTTCAGTTTTACTAACCTGAATTCGAGAAAGGAATTTTGTGTCTATGATGTCTAAAATAAACATGTAGAGTTGTTCTTTATGTTCATCTGGGGCAAACAAATGAGAGTGAAGGATTTCATGAGTAATAGTCTTTAGTAGTTTACGAGGAAGCTGATTCAAAAGAACACTGCAAGAGTTAAAAAGGGACTTTAGATCCTCATCAAACCAATTATTGATTTTATCAAAGAAAGATTGTAATGATGTAACTTCGTGGAAATGACGTCTGAGGTGAGTTCTTGCCCGTCGGGGAGTTTTCCGAGATAGAGGTGGAAATAATCTGCCCACGGCTGTTCCCAATTCATTTGAGTCGCAATTCTTATCGAAAGCCTTCTCATTTAAACCATGCGGATAAAGTGTTCTAAATCTCTTGATCCAGAAATCCTCACGTGTAAGCCTAATTTTGGTAGCTTCAGGATCCAGTTTATTGTATTCATCATATCCTGTACCTGGAAGCTTTTCCGATATTTGATAAGAAAATTCACAGTCCTTGCAGGTCTTCTTATGATTAATCATATGCTCACACCCTGCTTTTGAAGTACAGTGTGTGTTCATACGGAGGCTAAATTTCGTAGCAGTTTCTCCCACATATTGCTGTCTGCAGGTCCGACAAGAAAGAAGATAAACAACATTTTGAGAAGAGCAAGAAACAACATCTTGGTCACCATTGATGCAACGATATTCGTGATCAGTTATATTGCTGATAGCAGAGGAAAGAAGGGATAGATTTGGACACGTTTTACAACGTTTACTTTTACATTTTAGCACAAAAGGATTGGTAGGCTTTATATATATATATATATATATATATATATATATATATATATATATAGAGAGAGAGAGAGAGAGAGAGAGAGAGAGAGAGAGAGAGAGAGAGAGAGAGAGAGAGAGAGAGAGAGAGAGAGCTCCGTTCAGATAAGATAGGGGCATAAAAGATCATATTGTCGATCTACGCTAGAAAGGAGAAAAGGCTAAGGAATTCTAGAAAAAGGTATATATGTGTATCTTAGATTATAGTAAAGCCTTTAACTGAGTCAATCATGATGGTCTTTCGTACACATTATGAGAAATGAGGTTATTTGAGCATCTGATAGCCCTACTATACAATTTATATCAAGATCAAAAAGCTGTGGTGGTCACTGAATGAAATGAAACTGAATCCTTCAGCATAAGGAAGGGAGTTAGACAAGGATATATCCTAGCGTCAATGCTCATCAATCTATTTACCGAAGGCATCTAAAGGAAGACCAATTTAGAAGGTTTCGATGGAATTAAAATTGCAGGAAGAAAGATTACTAATCTCAGATATGCATATGACACAATTCGGATGGAAGAAACAGAAGAAGAATTGAATAGGTTGAGTAATTCCATCAAGTAAGCTAACGAAATGCAGGACTGAAACTGAACATCTAGAAAACAAAGATATAGACTTATCAAGGTAGCACGGAATTCGAACTGGGTGATGAAGAAAGAATTGAATTAGTAGAGCATTATGGTTTTCTTGGATCAAGAGTAGATGTCAAATGAAACTGTCAAAGTGAAATATGGGAAAGGCTCACTCTTGGACGTAAGACTGCGGGGAGTCTACAACGATTGTGGAAAGCCAGTGAGATGACTCTGAACACGAAGCAGATGTTAATGGGAACCCTTGTGTTCCCCGTTGTTATGTACGCCTGTGAGTTATGAACCTCCTTTAAATGTAACATGAAGAAGATTGACTGCTTCGAGGCGTGGTGCATCTTATGGGTATCTTTGTCTGCAAGGTGAACCAACAAATCCATTTTGGGGGAGGTTAAGCCAGCAATACCCTTGAAAGCCTTGAACCTACTACAGACATTAACGTATTTCTGTTATGTTATGAGGACAGATGGTGACAGTATGGAGAAGACGATTATGTTGAGCGGTTGCGAAAGCATGAGAAAAAGAGTAGTATCATGCAATACATGCTTAGATGAAGTCACAGGCTCGACAGGGAAGACCCTGCAACACCTGACAGAGCTTACCCGCAAATTGAACGGCTGGGGATTGGTCATAATGGGAGCCACTAGACGTCGAACAGGACTTGATGGAACAAGGTAACAAGGTAATTGTTGAAGTAATTCTTGAGTAATTGGAGTATTTAAACTGTCATTAACTGAAACATGTTCTTGTGGGGAAGAACTAGTTACAAAATGTTTGTGCCGGTTATGGTGAATATGAAAATATATATTATTAGAACAACTTAGGAAGGCTCCAGTAGCTTTCAAGAGTATCAATAAAATAGATGCTTTTAAAGGATTTATACCAAAATGCATTATGAAAACTATTGGAAGATAAAGAACCCCTACTCACATTCCCTCCCCTTGCACTAGCTTCCTAAAGAGTATTAACTAAATATGAAGATAAAAATCATACATCATGGAGTTTTGACCTATGAAGGTTTAAAACCAAACACTTTTATCAAACTTTAATTCAACCACCGAATAAAGATTATTGTTTTGTTAAAGTTGAACATTCATGAAATTTGAATTTTGAAATGCCGAGAAAATTTCAAAATATGACACTTTTCTCTATATCAAACTGTTTTTAAGACAAAAAATATTCCATTACGAGTTTCTGAGATGACTTTCTTTCGAAGAATCCGAGTTCAAAAATTCTTCCTGTGCTGTGAATGTTGTTATGAAAATTAATTTATCTATTTATTAGTTCAGGATAGAATACACAAATCATAGAAATTGAACAGAAGAAACATAACTTGGTTTTTCTAATCTTTTCTATACCTAATATAATTTCTACTTACTCCTTGTAAGCTCACACCTAATCAAAATACATACATACTTTCTCACTCAATACTCAATTACATACTGAATACAATCATTATAGTTTCTGTCATATATAGTAAATTGAAAAGGAATTTATTACAATGACAATAAGGAAATAACGTAACCTAGTTATTTACCAAATACATTAAAACTAAGTACCTTACAATGAAGTCCCCTATTATCGAGTATCAAGGTAATATTAACATTCTTGGTGTATACAGGTCTAAGAACAATATCCTGTTGGAAAAGCTTACTGTTACCACCTAATTTGCACTGCTGCCAAAAGACACTTCTTAAACTAAAATCCAGCATGTCTAGGAAAATGGATGCTGGGGGATTTTTTCCAAAAAAATTCTTCTTAAACTCTGTCCTTTAAAATTAAAACATGTACCTTAAAATAAAATTATTCCCCTTGAGAGGCATTTTGATATTAAATTAATTTACATAAAGAAGATTTGCAGATGAACAGAAAAAAATGTTGGTAAATTAAAGATGGATCAAGATATATATGTATATATAGAGAAAAATATTCGCTTACCTCTGCATTGCAGACATAGGGAACTATCCACCGAAAGATAATAAACCTGCTCTGATTAAGAAAACTGTGATTCCTTGCACAAAATTGTTTCTGCACTC
>RDPX01000165.1:1283341-1319675 GCA_003991215.1 Morbakka virulenta | reverse complement strand
TATCGGCCTCATATTGTACAGCCAACAGAAGATTTCTGAGAGGTTTCCAGTCCAGATGTTATTATTTAGGAGTCCATGTATTAACATTCTTGGTGTATACAGGTCTAAGAACAATATCCTGTTGGAAAAGCTTACTGTTACCACCTAATTTAATGGATTAATATGCACTGCTGCCAAAAGACACTTCTTAAACTAAAATCCAGCATGTCTACGAAAATGGATGCTGGGAGATTTTTTCCAAAAAAATTCTTCTTAAACTCTGTCCTTTAAAATTAAAACATGTACCTTAAAATAAAATTATTCCCCTTGAGAGGCATTTTGATATTAAATTAATTTACATAAAGAAGATTTGCAGATGAACAGAAAAAAATGTTGGTAAATTAAAGATGGATCAAGATATATATGTATATATAGAGAAAAATATTCGCTTACCTCTGCATTGCAGACATAGGGAACTATCCACCGAAAGATAATAAACCTGCTCTGATTAAGAAAACTGTGATTCCTTGCACAAAATTGTTTCTGCACTCTATCAGCTAATACCATGATCTTGCAGACATGATTGCTGACAGAAACCTGGTCTGAAAAGTTCTTTGCAGAATTGGATTTGCTCAATAAGATGTATTGAATTTAGCAGCCTAACTCCTGTCTGCATTAGTCACATGTCCCTTTACACATTGCAATATCTATAATTCCTTTTGTTGTCAGCTCCAACAAAGGTGAAATTGGCACGGGGTATTTTAAGCCAAAGATTCTTCCTTGCCTGGCTTTTTGAAATAAAAACACCAAAACGTTATTTGTTTATTTGGTAAAAACATTGTGCAATTTTGTACAATTGATATATAATCAAGCCAACAATGTTATTTTATTAATTTTGCAATATATTTCGAAGTTAATACTTCATCTTCAGGCTACAAGGTAAAAATACAAAAACAGTAAAACTGCTGCATACAATATTTCCTATCTCATGTCAACATCTCTCTGCAGTATACACAGCTATAGCGAAATGTAACACAGTGAATTAGTCATAAAAATTTAACTTGTCAACAAGGTCCCTCAAGGGAGGTTTCTCAATTATCATAGTTTATTTGAAAAGATTGAAGATTTGAATTCACTGTGTTACATTTCGCTATAGCTGTGTATACTACAGAGAGATGCTGACATGAAATAGGAAATATTGTGTTCAGCAGTTTTACTGTTTTTCTATTTCTTTGTTTAATCATAGTTTCCCCTGCAAGCAGCTACACAACACTTCCAAGGCACATTTGTCGCTACATCTGTGCATATTCAATTTAATAACATATTTAATTATAAAAAAATTCATACACAAAAGAAAAAAAAATAATCCAACAGGGATGTTCATAGTTTTTAATGATCACAACACAGTAGACTTTTCAATAACATGGCTGCCAGTTGAAACTTCCATCGCTTCTTGTTTACGTCAGCAAAGAGATCCCAAGTGGTTTCGAGCAAACAGATGACGAAAATCACAAAAGGATGTCATTTAGTTTGCCATAGTTATTGTTTATTACTCTGGACAGAGGCTTCCCTTTTCATTCCAGACCAGGAGTTACGATAGCAACTTTCTTTGTATTAATTTAAGGCTCAAGTTCTATTTTACAGAATTCACCACAGGAATGTCAGTTGCACCCTTGCAGTTTTATTGTGTTTCTCAATTTATTTTATAGGGTAATATGACTAGTTTCACAGAATTTCAGACAACCGAGGATTTTGCTTGAGTGTTACTATTCCATTGATTTCTTATCTTTATATAACAAAAAGAAATGTATTCATACAAAGGTAAAATAGTATTTATGCCCGTAAATGTTTCAAATCCCAAGCTATTACTAATGTGACTAGGAAATTCTTCGTGGCTTTGTTGTGCTTTTTTTGTGAGATACTTAAACTTTGAATTTTTCCATGCTTAGTCCAACAAATACTTCACAAATGTAAGGAAAGCACGCACCATTTCTAACCAAAGCATAAAGAAAGTGCTTCATTAAACCCAGTCTTATATGAAAAGGTGAAAACATGATCTTTTCTCGTGGCACCAGCTTCATTTATTACGCTTTTATCCCAACTGTAAGTTTATGTCGAGTTGCTCAGTCTCTTTTAATCCAATGGCTTGGCCTGTCTCTACTATCCCAATAGCAAAGAAAGCATAGAAATTTTATATAGCCTGCTTGCTGCCCAAGTAGAAAATCCATCATTTACAAATCCACACAAATGATCCAATAGTGCTAATTGTACTTTACGCAGTTCCGGACATGCCTGACAGCCTCATATGTTTCTTTCAGTTTAGATGAATGTGCGATCGGAATTGAAGCATTCTCGTTTGCTACATGGAAAAGTACACATTTCAAACTTCTTTTAGTACTGTCAATCAACAATCTCCAGGTACTAACTTCATATCTTGCAACACCCAACTTCATCAAAAGACCAGGAATATCCTTACAAAAGACAAGATCGTCTTCATCCTCAAAAAATTGAACGAAACCTGAATACCTTGTCCGATAAAATATGATTTTAGTCCCAGGATTAAGTAGATTTTTGTCTTTGAGTCTTGATGCTAAGACCTCAGGTGACTCCTTAGACTTAGATAGATGGAAATCTCTGATCAAATCTGAAATTTCATCTTGCCTAAATTCCTNCTTTTCTCGTGGCACCAGCTTCATTTATTACACTTTTATCCCAACTGTAAGTTTATGTCGAGTTGCTCAGTCTCTTTTAATCCAATGGCTTGGCCTGTCTCTACTATCCCAATAGCAAAGAAAGCATAGAAATTTTATATAGCCTGCTTGCTGCCCAAGTAGAAAATCCATCATTTACAAATCCACACAAATGATCCAATAGTGCTAATTGTACTTTACGCAGTTCCGGACATGCCTGACAGCCTCATATGTTTCTTTCAGTTTAGATGAATGTGCGATCGGAATTGAAGCATTCTCGTTTGCTACATGTAAAAGTACACATTTCAAACTTCTTTTAGTACTGTCAATCAACAATCTCCAGGTACTAACTTCATATCTTGCAACACCCAACTTCATCAAAAGACCAGGAATATCCTTACAAAAGACAAGATCGTCTTCATTCTCAAAAAATTGAACGAAACCTGAATACCTTGTCCGATAAAATATGATTTTAGTCCCAGGATTAAGTAGATTTTTGTCTTTGAGTATTGATGCTAAGACCTCAGGTGACTCCTCAGACTTAGATAGATGGAAATCTCTGATCAAATCTGAAATTTTATCTTGCCTAAATTCCTGAGGCTGGCTTAGCAAGACTTCAAACTCTTCGTGATTTAAACTGCTATGGTCATAGTTATTATTTTCATCTGTGTGTTCTCCGGCCTCGTCGAAACGTTTGAATACAGGTACAGGAATTTCATCACAATTTAGTACAGGTCTTAAGCTGAATTCAGGTTAGGGTAGTTCAAAGTTCTCCTTTTCTTACGACTGACCCCTTCCAACTTTACTATACAAAAGTAGAAGGTCATGTACATGGTCACGAGACCCCTCCAAATCATAGGAATTCCAAATCTCAATGATTTTCTTATACCATTTTTCCATTGACGCAAATGTTCAACACAGACTCTACAAACAACATGTGGGGCCAAAGCCTTATCGTGGTCTCCAAGCTGCATTCCGAAATAGGTATAGTACATTTTCTTGACAAATTGAGTAATCTGTCTTCTGCTGTCTGTCGTCACAAATTCACCACAGATATAACAAAAAAGATCAGGCTGATTTAAGCAACATCTAGCCATACTATCAAAATGTGCAGTCGGCGAACTAAAAGTGCGACTTGTCTTTGAACTAAAGCCTCTTCTACCTTAGCTTCTGCTAACAGTTGGCAAAGATTTGTTCTCGTTTCTTACGATTGCATTGAATGAAGGTGATGAAAATGATAACACAAAATCTTCTCACAGAATCTTATCAAGCTGAAATTAACATTAGTTTATTAACTTCAAGCTTTGGCAGAGTCAGGTAAGAAATGACAGTTTAATAAGTTGACAAATTTATACAAAGGAATTTTATTCAGTTTGCTGAACAGGTTGAAAATATGACACATATCGAATAAATACATGCACAGGTTAAACGTTAAACTTGCACCAATTCAATAAAAGTAGCTATACATGATCCAGAAAGTGAGGTGCAGATGCGTTCAACAGATTTCCACATTACATTTAGTCAAGTCTGACTACCAGCAGCGTCTAGAGAAGTCAGGACGTTTAGGGCTAAAACTGCTAGTCAAAATGAAAAAATATTTGTTAAATATGCATTTCTGGCATTGATTTGTGCCATACAGACATATATTCTCACAGTCTTATCAGCTCTATCCAAAAGAAAGAAGCAGCATGGTATTTTTATAGGTCTTATCTGAAAGGTGTAGACACAAAACCTCTAATTCTGGAGAAAACAGGCATTTTATTGAGAGGCAAAACTATAGCCAATCAATGAAAACTGATGCATGTTTTGACCCCAGCACCCACAAATTACTTAAAAAGTTATTTCTTACTTTGCTAGCACCAAAATATGTGTTTACTGGCGTTACATTGACATAATACACGATTTGTGGTACAAAACATAATATCACAATTAAATTGATTTTGATCAAAAGCTCTTTCGTTGGCATTCGACTGGAGCATGACAACCAAAATAAGAAACCACAAGCAAAGTGAATTTTCATCAATACGTTAAACAAAGAGAAGATCAAAGAAGCCTGCTACTTTTGGTCTGAAACAAAGCCTACACACAAATTCCCTTTTACTTAATACCACTTGAGAGAGATTTTATAAGTTACTCTGTCTGTATATTAAAGTTCACACATCGCTACTCTCTTTGTAGTATTTTCATTAAGTAGTTGTATGTTATATGCAGATAACATTATTTAAATGCACAACATAATTTATATAAGGTAGGTGCATGGCTGGTGTTGCAATCCAGCATCTTTATTTATGCAGCCATGTTGCATTTTAGGATTATTGGTCAATCCAGTTGAAGTCTTTGAGAGTCAATCGGTGTTACCTTGATGTAGAATTAACTCATCAATCCCTTTTGGGGGTTTACTAGAACTTGTGTGAAAAATGTACACAAGCAGCTTTACCTGGGATTTTTTTTGGTCAAAAATTTAAGATCGATTTGCCTGTAGGCTATATTATGCCATCGTAGTTATGTTGTGAAAGAATTGTTTTTTGGGCCTGAGGCACCTGGTTTTTTTCTGCCAAGAATTTCTTCGTTGTAGTGAAATTGCTGAGTTAAAAAAACGTCTCAGTGAAATAGTTATAGAATTGTTAAGTACACAGTAGTGGATTTGGAAAATTGTTGTTTAAATAGTAGCAAAGGAACTGTGAAATTTACTTGGATAGTATTTCTTCATTTATGTTGATTCCGATCGTTTTAACTTGGATTCCTTCTATTTATCCTCTACATTGTTCAAAAGGTACGTAACAAAAAATAATCATTTTCTGTCAATTCCTGTCCATCTGTTTTACAGGTGGACGCAGCTGTGGGACAAAAGGCCAGTTGCTAGTAGACAAAACTAGTTCTCAAGAATTGTAAAAAAAGAAATACGAACCTTACCTTGGCATGGATTGATTACCGGAAAGTCTACAACATAATTCCCCACTCATGGATTGAAGAGTGTGTCTCTCTTGAAGACAGTAGCCAATATCAAGGGGTTCTTACTCACTAGTATGCAAGGATAACAAACAGAACTTATGTCTGAGTGTCAGTCACTGGGGACAGTAAAGGTAAGCAGAGAAATTTTTCAAGAAGATAGCCTCTCACTATTGCTGTTTGTGCTTTGTATGATACCCATGACACTCCTAATACGGAAAGTCAAACCAACCTACGAAATCAAAGAAAGACAAATGCGCGTCAATCACTTAGTCTTTATGGATTACCCGAAACTGTATGAAAAAAAACAACGATCACTTCGACCCGCTCCATAACACTGTGTACCTTTTCAGTGTTGATGTAGCAATAGACTCTGCGATTCAAAAATGTAAAGTGGTTATAATGCAGGGAGGAAAACTGAGTAAGTATGATGGTGTCGTCTTACCAAAGAAGTCTTGAAGCAGGTCGAAGAGCATTAATATGAATGCCTCGCAGTATTAGAACTAGACAGAACAAAGGAAACAGAGATGAAGGAGTTGTTTGTAAAGGAATATAAAAGAAGGGTAAAACCTATCTTGAAATCTAAGCTGAGTAGAAAGAACAAGTACTTGGCAATCAAAACATGGACGCTTTTTAGGTACGAAGTGGCTATGTTGAGATAAAATATAGATTAACCGGCAGTACTAGATAGAAAGATAAGAGATTTACTGACGATGCATGGTGCATTCAGCCCAGAGTGTTGAAATTTGCTTAGGCATGTATATAAAGAACAGCATAGAACCTTTGTTACAGCAAGTTAAATCCCGATGGTTCTGGTGACTGAAGACTGCTTGCAGAAGAGTTGTCATAAGAAAAGATTTGTTGAGAATCGACAAATGGTGTTGGTGTATGGACAATTTATTCAGGATTTTGGGGGATGATACTGACATACCAGCGACATGGGATTTTTTAAAATATCCGGGATTGAAGCCAAAAATTTAAAGCCCAGATTTGTGCAACACAAGAGCAAGTTGTACATACAAACTATATTAAGGTCCACGCAGACAAGACGGGGGACTCACCGCTATATAGGATGTGTAGCGAAAGAGGTGAGACTGTATGGCACATTGTCAGTTTATGCAGTGTACAACGAGAGTATAAGATATGACATGTTACGGAAACGGAGAAAGTATTGGGATGCGTCCAAGAATTTTGAAAACAACAGGTATGATCTTACAGGTAACATTCCACCTTTAGAGTGAATATTGCTCTTAGCTTTGCGTCAATTAGGAGGCATTCCTAACTTCTTTTTTCAGAAGGACTAAATCTGAAATTGAACTTCTATTTTTGCCAGTATGATAATAATAATAATAATAATAATAATAATAATAATAATAATAATTATTATTATTATTATTATTATTATTAGTAGTAGTAGTAGTAGTAGTATCATCATCATCATCATCATCATCATTATCATTATTAATAGGAAAATATTGAACCTTTTTGTAAAGGTTGTTAAATATGCGGTAGTATTTTTGGGGTTGGTAAGAACTGCGAAATTTCCGAGGGTTAACCGTATTATATCTCCTTTATAAGTTTATAGCTGTTTTTACTTAAGCTCTTGCCATTATAATATGGGAGGTTTTTGCCTCATAACACTGTCAACATCGATGTTCCTATTTTTCATAAACTTTTTAATTCCTTTTCTCACATTGCAAAATTAATTATCTCTGCCCATTGTCTGAAAAACTTTTCTTGTGCGGATCAACTTGACACATTGTACAACACAGGTAATAGAAGACACTGTCAAACAACTCTCAGGGTTTACTGTTCTTCCAACTTTGCTAATGCTGTTGAGTGCATCACCCTTTGACTACTATACATAGGATTTTCAACTTTTCAACTCCAACAGCGTTTTAACAGGCATTACTCTGAAATACTGAATAGTAGTAAATCATGTGAAATTGATCGCTATTTTTGTAAAAATACCAGTGACTTGGACAAATCTAATAATTTGTGTGTTAAAAACTATTTTTCAAGAGATAATTTCTTAAGTATTAGATTTTCCTTTTTTATCGATTGTACGTATTTGATGACGATTATTATTATTATAACTACTTATGCTACTATTTTGATTATAATGCTAATTATCATTTTAGATTAGATAACTCATTCTTTCTTTGTTTTTTTCATGGTTATATTAAGCCTTTTTGTTGCTAGCATCCTTTCTGTTTGAACTTTGAAGTCTCGCAAGACAGTTGCATTTTCTCTATTTGCCAGCTCCTGGGCTTCGTGATCATAATGTTTTTCAAAAACATTAATAACATAGTAACAAGCATTCCAGTGTATTAGTGTTACGACAACAAAAGGTCAGGGCCAGGAATCCCCTATTCATAACCAGCATATTTCAGTGACAAGAGACCGTAAAAATTTTACTCATTTATTTAAAAAAAATACTAATTGAATATTATCAACAGTTCCTGAGTAGATCACAATTTGCAATATATAAATCCTTCCAGTGCTCCCGCATACTTGGGTCTTTCTCATACGTCTACCCTGGTAAACAGTGGCAAATGGGGGAGTCATTAGGCTCAAGAATCTAGTAATGACGTCCACATTGAAATCATTGAAAAATCCGATAGACAGAGAAGAGGGCAGGAAGAGCCATTGTGCGCGAGCAGGACAAAGACAAAGCAACAAACAAATAGGAGGGTATGAAGGATTGATTTTTTAAGAATGATTTGATTTTTTGATTAGTTTTTTTTGTTATTTTTGGGGTCTTTTCATCCTCAACTTCTGGGGAGACCTTTTCTCTTTTTTTAAATATATATTATTGTATAGATATTTGTATAATATCTTGGAACTTGTGGTGCTACTTTGCTGGGGCTCTTAAAAGAGCAGCAGCACTCATAGGAAACAAGAGAGAAAAAAAAGGGAGCATACAAACCTGCTTTCAGGCAGGACCTACAAGTTTCATGTGTTTACAAGTGTTCCCGCATACTACACAAATTCCAAATAATGGTTTTACAACAATGCTGAGTGACCACGATCGTCTAAAGTGTCTGACTATCGTGCTGATCCAGGACTTTTATAGCATAAATCAAATCACGAAAACCCTAGCAAATTCCAAAATACACATTTACAAAACAACACCGGAAACAGACGGTGTTTGCAACTCATCAAGGTCAAAATAGAAGTTACTGCTTTTCTGCATCGTTTACACATCAGCGCCAAAAATAATAGTCAAAGTCGAGGTAAAATACCACAGGGGTCACGTGCGATATAGAAATCCGCTACATAGGTCACAAAGTGCAGAAACATCAACAACAGGTCAGAACGTAATGTGACACAGAATCAATATAATGAACATAATCAATCCCACACAAAATAAGCTTTTCTAAGTTGTCATGGTTGTTCTTCATTTGGCACTCTATTGAATTTTGTCATCAATGTTCCAGATGAATGGAGAACCTAGTATATTTATAGCTTTTATGTCTGAGTAATTCTAGTAATGAGTGGTATATTGTTTTTAAATATTTTGCGATGCCTAGTATTGTTGTTTTGAATGACAGGAGTAGTTCTTTTATCGTTATCCTCCTCTTTCTCTTGACAAATAGATCCTATATATTTCTGTTTTAGGATGATGAACAAACTCTACCTTCTATGTAGAGTTCGTTCATGTATATATTGCAATATACCTATATACCTTTTACAATCCAGGTGATAAGTTAATAGTTAAATGTAAAAATTGGGACAGTTATAATTTTCTGGATGTTGTTTTACCGCCGTATTCAATTCTATATTAAGGATTAGCCTTCATCTTCAGTACCCTTGATTTTTACTTTTATTTCAGAGTTGTTAATTTTATCTTTCTAAATAGTATCTTAATATTTTTACACATAGTTATGATTTAAACGCCTGATTTTAGTTTCACTTCTAGGTAAACATCTTTTCTTTTTCAATTTCTCTTTTCTGAATGTAGTTTTATTGCTTTTATCTAATCTTTATCTAAAAAAATTCCATTTCATCTACTGAAAAAGTTTCACTCTTTGAGTAAATTGAGCAGTTCCTCTTGTTCCTTGTCATTATAAGTCTAAAGTCTTCCGTCACACATGCATATGTGTGTAATGGTACGATTCTTTAACTTAAAGCCATATCCAGAATTTTTAGGACCTTTACTAGAGGAAATAATGTCATATTGAATAAAGATTATCATAATGAGTCTCCTTGAAGTACACCACTGTTTGTTTGTGCTGTATTATTGGTAATGTTACCATTCAATTCACATCGACATTCCTTTTGTCCTATCAAAAATAGGTAACTCTGAGCAAAATCATCTAACTTAAATCAACTATTATTCATGTTACAGCTTACTACGTGGTTGAAAGACATCTTATTGGCCTTTGGATTTTTCGTGTATGAGTTTCATCAGATTTAGGGGATAAATAAATTATTCTATTGCAAGCCAATTTTGTGCTATGGTGAGATGTTTGATGATGGTATTCATCCCTGCAACTATTGCCTTGTGAGCAATCCTCCTCATGTGCCATGTCCTTCCAGAATGTCTGCCATCATGCTTCTCCACAGAGACCTGTCCTTTGCTATCCACACCATCCCTATTTCACTTTTCTTATGAGCAATAAAGAGACCATTTTATCAGAAATTTAATATCTTGTCAAGACCAGGATCTTCCACTATAATACTCTTATAATACTCTTGACTTCTATGAATGTTATTTCTGGCTCTTTCTATCCCTCGATTTTTTGTTTTTTTCTTTTCACTTAATCGGATTTACTCTGCTTTAGGCTTAATTGTTTTTGTTGGCGACCAAAATGTTGTTCCAAAGTCTCTCTACTTTTTCGTGGACTAGAGGATTTTCGACTGAGATGGCCCTTTTAATGTTTTCAGAAAACTTTTTTGTACTTTCTTTGAATAGTCTGCTGTGCTCGAAATGTTGGCTCTTTTCACCCTACCAGAGTTAACTTCAAGTCATTATTTCATGATTTCCATTTTCACATTTGGCTTCTCATTACCTTAAAATGCATATTTGCCATATAGCTTTTTAAGTTTGTCCCAACTGTATTAAAGAGCGTATCTTTCCTCACTTGCTCATTTTGTTTTTTTCCAATCCATAGAAGTTTCTCATTAGAGGTTTTTTTCAATTCTTTTCATTTCGCCTCTATACCACAATTTCCCATTAAAGCACAAGCAGTACCGTACTTAAATGATTTAAATTTGTCAGTCTATCCTTGGTTTTAGCAAAAAGTGTATGGATAAGATGAGAAATTGCTGTGTTGTCTTTTTCAAGAATTTTCCTAATTTTATTAATAATATAATTCAGTGTGACTTTTTGTAATGGATCTCTATATTTCATATCATGGAATCTGGCTAGAAAAAGCTCGTTGGTAAAGTATTATTTCAGTTTCTGTGATTTTTTCTGTCGCCAGATTGATTGATTTCAACTGGTTTTTGCAAAAGTACATTGATGTTGTCACATATATTGGTCAGATTTTTAGTACATTTCCTCTCAATGTGATTAATAGTTTCTTTTACATGCTGTTCAATATGATTTTTAAATCTTCGTTCGTGATTTTTATTACCAGATACTTGCTTTTGTATTTAATTAAATTTTCTCTAAGTAATTTTACCTTTGGTGAGGTTGTATCTTCTGATGTTGCAAAGTAGCAGATAATTATATACAGCATGTAAATTTAGATTTTCAAGTCTCCTGTAATCGATAGGTTTACTTTTAGATTGACTAAATAGAATTGGTTTGTGCCTTTATGTAGGAACGTATAAAACTCAGTATTCTTTCTAAGACCATTTCACCATTGCACACCATTTCACAGCAATTGACCATCTTTCGTGTTTTTACGTTGTCCGATAAAGTTGACTAAGTGTTCAATGGTCCAAGGTTAGCTGCTCTGGAGAACCATAGACCTGATTAGAGGAAGATGTGTTCTAGTTGTATGCTATTCAACGGAAAGCTAAGTCGAACAGAATCTTAAACCTGAGAAACACATCCCTTGTTTTACCAGGTGATAAGTAATCCAGAATAATTTGTTGCTTTGATCTGAAAATTTTTCGTAAAAACAGGGAATTTTAGGTTACACTACGACCNGATGTGTTCTAGTTGTATGCTATTCAACGGAAAGCTAAGTCGAACAGAATCTTAAACCTGAGAAACACATCCCTTGTTTTACCAGGTGATAAGTAATCCAGAATAATTTGTTGCTTTGATCTGAAAATTTTTCGTAAAAACAGGGGATTTTAGGTTACACTACGACCAGTGCTTTTATCGAGACTTCTCTTTAGCAGGATTGCCAAAAAATACCCAAAAGGTCCTTCTTCTTACGGAACAGAATTGACCCTTCTGGATCCCAATCCGGTATTTTTTGCTACACCTTGTCTAAAGTGTAGCAGTCGTAGCAGTCTCCACAACCGGATAGTGTTTTATATCAATATCGAGTAGACCTATTCATATTTTATCATCACTATTACTACAATAACTATTATTATTATTATCATTACTGTTATTATTATTAGTATTATTATTATTATTATTATTAGTAGTAGTAGTAGTAGTAGTAGTAGTAGTAGTAGTAGTAGTAGTAGTGGTGGTGGTGGTGGTGGTGGTGGTGGTAGAAGTAGTAGTAGTATTACACCCAATTTTGAGAATCACTAGTTTTTACCATTAATTGTTCTCAAAAATAGAACAGAGATTTTCCACCTACAACCTTTATATAAAGTAGGTAAGTTTGAAGATTGAAGGTAGATTTACCCAATCTTGCCGTTATGGCTTTTAATTCTGATCAGTAGAGACATCTCTCCCCTTACCATGCCGAAAGGAAAACTTTGACTAACTATAAACTTATCGAAACACATGAACCAAGAGTGCAAATTGACCGTCAGAAGAATTCTTAAGTGCTCAATCAAAGAGGAGAAGAACACAGACTAGGTGTCACTTTGCTTCTCAGCAAGGCTCTTGCTAACTTGTTTTTTTTGTTTAATATAACATGAGTCAAAGTCAGTAAAAGCTGTCAAATCGTAGAGATTAATGATAATCCGTAGATGCTAGACAGATTTTTTTCATACTTGTACATAAATATAGAAGTGTGCATTGTACCAATTTAATCTATTTCGTGGCTGTAAATTACTTCATTATTTCATAATATTGGCAGATATTTTTAACAGTAGAAATCTTTTATTTGACCACATTAGAGGCTAAATATCCACAAATAACTTAAAGTAAGTAGCTAAGGAAGGATTGTAAGGAAGTGTTTATACCTGAAAATGGGTTGATTAGGTCATGAGAGGCAATGTCTGTTACGGTTTCACAACTAACCGCAAGATCAGCAGAGACAACAATGCATCCGTAATACCTACCACACAACGGTAATTAGCAATCAAGAAAACAAGCAAAATTAAATACTTGTTTATTATTGCCTTTCAAGCAACTTAGAGGAATATTGACGAAAGGAAAAACGGTAGTGGATTGTTTTAAACTTAAGGATTATTTTTATTTTTTATTTAACATTTCAATTCTCCCGCAGCCATAAGGTCATTTTTTTGTAAATATCAGTCAGAAATTACAGCCTTATGTGAAGAAAAGAGACATTTTATTTGTACATTCATTATAGAATGAAGGAGCAAAGTTATAAGAATACTAGCAGAAATGCGGGTTGCTCAGGTAACAAAGTGCTATTTAGTAGGCTAAAAAGGCCCTATCAAGATAATTGTAAGTATTGCTCGATTAGAAATGTGATGGTAGGTCATTTCAGTTCAAAGAGGTGCAACTACCTTGATACTTGGGGTGTGGTATAGAAATAAAAGATAATTTAAACTTTGGTAATTTTACAAACGATAATGTTAGAACTTCAAATAAATAATGCTATGGTAATACATTGGCAAAAAAAAAGAAAATTAAAAAAAAAAAGAAAAAAGAAAGTACTCCCCGCCGGGGTATCGACCCCTGGTCTCCCGCATGACAGGCGGGGATACTCTCCATTATACTTAACCACGAGTACTCCTGTTCTAAACAAATTTGTGCAAGACAGTAGAAAGGGATTCAGCAGTGACTGTCTGAGTGAGGCATAATTCAAGTCAATTACTAGTCTTCTTTTACTTAATAGTAATTTAGGTAAACATAAGTTTAAAAATTTTGATAAGAAACTGAGATATTTATTCTCATCAGAATGACGTTACTTCACAGTTTGTAAAGAAACTTCATGGTCAATTGGTTAAAAACTGGTACAATGTTCTTTTTATCAATTACTGTTGTTTCTATGGAAATATTACCCTCTCAATATACGACGCAACCATATTTTCATTTTTATACTGCCAATATGGGACCTCTTTTTTCTAGCTACAAAATCCAAATCTCTGATATAATTTTTTGGGTGATCATCCTTTGCTGTTTGGATGCTTGTATGTCTTGACCAAATTCTCTCGAGTAAATAATTTTACATCTGTGACTTAAAATTCTGAGAAATAAGTTTTGCATCATACTAAAACATCCTTTTAATCCTTTTCTGAAAAATAGCAGATTAGAAAATTTTATCCATTCCTATTAACACCCAATTAAAAATATAGCTCCTTTTAGCTGACTAGGCGTTGTTTCGTGTTTGCTTTGCGCTTTAGGTTGCAAAATCACACTTATTTACTTATCGTCAGAATTAAAATTCTAATTTGCATTAGTGTTAATTCTTCTATCTTGAACTTACAATTATCAGAAGTGGAGCTAACCACAAGGTGTGAAACAGATATCCCTGATTTTGTGTCTATTCAAAAGTAGATTAGATCCCAAATTGTATAGTAAAGGTTTATATTATTATACTGCATGCTGAATCTGAGCAAGAGCTGTTGATCCAGAGGAGAAATTTTAAGGTTTTTTTAGAAAAAGACCGAATAGTGAATCTTTGGTGTGGCGTACGGTCAGTTGATGGAGTGGACCTGAGTCCATGGAGACGAAGAATTCAAGCTGCTGACCCCTAACCAATGGGATAACAGCTTCAGATAGAGGAGAAGGCGAGGCAAGAATATGGCATTGGGAACCATGGGGAAACTGTTTCCAATATGGATGCTTTTCCTTTCAACTGCTACTGAGCAAGAAAAAAGGTTGCTCTCTCACTCATTCAAGTTTGGTCATACTATGTGAAATAAGTTTGAAAACCTCAATATTTTCATATTTTTTTTTATCTCTTACTGAGTAATTGCTAAATGAAATATACTTCTTTCAAATATAGACTAAGATAGTTAATACATCAAATATAGTAAATGGGCAGAATTTAGTACTGAATCACACATCCAGACTTAGTAGTATTCACAATGACTAAAGCAAACAGATAACGACAAAGAATTTACAGATACATTACTTCAGCCTTAGGTTATGTATTTGTAAATTCCTCTTGATCAAATATCACTTTATACACATGTATTTAAACATTCTTTTATTTATCATTAATACTAATTAATGTTAATATTGATGATTATGCTCAGGAAACTTTAAAGTATAAAAGTAACAACTGACAAAGTGCGGTAGGTGCCTGCAATTAATGAGTTGAATTATGTTAATCTATTGATAAAAAATCTGCCTTAAAAAGTAAATTGATCAGAAGACTGAACTCCTAGAGTGCACGTTAGCAATCAGGTGAAGGTATACAAATAAAAAGAGATAATTCATGTCACATATAATTATGTTCTCGACTTTTCGGTCCTCACTTCGAGCATGAACTAGAAGTGAGATTTCTTAACGACCAACATATATTTATACAAGAATGTAAACAAGCTACAACTCTACAATGCTAAGACAACACTCTCATTGGTTTCCTTGACAAACAACACTGACATTATGGGTCAACAATACGATAAGGATAATTATGAAGTTCTTGTTGATAAAATTACTTATGTTCATAAAGTTAAGAATTTATAAAGGGATACTACTTAATTTGGTAAAATCAAATGTGATAAAAATAAAGAACTTCATTTTATCATAAACATTGAATTAAAAGTTTGTAAAGTTCTTTAAAAATTGCTTGAGAAAGGCTCTATCACTGAGGACGTCTACAATAAGTTAAAACCACTTGATTCAAACTTAGGCAGTCAATATGGCCTAAGGAAAGTACACAAACTTAGTGTTGATGGCTGTTCTCCATTTAGACCTATTGTGTCAGCTGTAGGTACATTTATGTACAAGTCAGGTATGTTTCTTGTCCTATTCTGTCACTGATAGCCTCAAATGAGCTCACAGTATCTGGTCCTATTCAGCTTTTCTGAAGAAATATGGAAAAAACGTTTAATTCGCTCATGTCTTATTTAAATGTTGAGTTATTAGCTACTAATATCCCTATAATTAATACGCTTAGATGTGTGCATTTGAGTTATACTAAGATGTTGAAGCCATTAACAATCATAGAAAATGCGATTTTGAGGAGCTTATTAGACTTGCTGCCAATTAATCTCATTTCACCTTTGATGGTGAAATATCTAAACGAGTAAACATTGCAAGAGTTTAATCATGTTTTGAGTAGTAAGCTTTTTCTGAGCTACGTTTCGCGAGAGTCTTCTCCTATCGTCAGGCTACTGTAGCTCAGAAATAGCTTACGACTCAAGACATGATGAAACTCTTATATCTATGGCTTCCTCTGAGTCCATAAAGTTCAGAATTTTCAAGAAGTAAAGGGTGTTTGCTATGAATTTACCACAAGGCCTGTGCCTAGTTAGAGCTTCTCTCTAATGTCTTGAGACGAAATGGCTAGAAGAGTGCCCTTTCGAATTAAAACCTATCTACCACAGGAAATACGTCGACGACACGTTTATTTTGTTATCGTCTCTTTATTCCAATCGTGTATAAATGGTAGACATCCTAATATTTCTTTTACCTCTGAGAAAGATATTAATAGCAGTCTCCTGTTCTTACACATACAAATTAATCGACAAGGGAATAAATTTACCACTTATTTTTATACATTATTTTTGTTGCTTTCTTTCTGTAAAATGCAAACGTGGGCTAGTACGCAAGTTAATATGTCGCACATTTCCCAATTTTTTGAATTTTAGCTAATTTCACCTAGAAGTGCAACGTCTCCGCCACAATTTATATAAAAATGATCATGTGACTTAGATAACTGGAATATATGTTAAGCTATTTTGAACAAAGTATGTTACCAAAGATGTTATTAGTACTGTCCCTAAGCATAAAGTTTTAATTATATTAACTTACTTGGTGAAATTTCCCACAAAACACGCTCGCTAGCTGAAACTGTTAGTAATTGTTTTAGTTGTTGAAGACCCCTTATTACTTTTAAATCCCAGAAGCGATTACGTAATTTCTTTACTTATGAAGACCCCATTTCTAAAGCTTTGTTTTCAAAACTTTGCATATAACTTTACCTGTGACAGCTGCAATAGTGTCTATTAAGGTAAAACCTTAAATAATTTGAACTTCAGAGTGTCTGTACATAAAGGAATTTTCCTTTTAACATGAAAAAGTGTCAATAACGCCGCTTTTGCCGCATCTTAACACTTCACTACCTTTGAAGGTAAGAATCCATTCCAAGAGAATTTCTCCAGAGATCTTCTCTATTTCTAGCTTCCTCGATAATTTGAGCACAAAACCTCTGCAGGTTGATCGGAGCCTTGCTAACCAAAACAGTTTTAGATAGAGAATTCACTTCTAGTATTTCATCAAGACAAGTAGACTAGAACGGATTCTTGGAAAAAAGGGAAAAGACAAGGATACTTTTGTACCTTCTTCTTTCCCATAATATAAATCCTTTTAAAAAAAAATTAGAAATTGGAAGATGTGGAAGATAATTCCACATAGCCATAAGGACTCCACCCGGCACATATTCTCATCCCAAGCAGCTGCAACTCGAGAATCATCTACTTTCTACCTACACAAATGCAAAATCAATGAAAGAAGCAATGTGGGATGTACGCATATCGCAGCCATAGGTAAGATTGAAAATGTCATTAAAAACAAGAACACATTGTGGAATTAAATAAAACTAAGATAAAATACCAAAACATTTATTACCGGCACTACTGAGAAACAGTAGTATGGCAAACACTGCTTGTTTTCCGGGTTATTTCCAATCGAGTTATTCACATCAGATTAAAAGGAAAGTTGTTTAACGTAGATCTGATATAGATACATGCATCAATAGCGATACAGAAGACCAAGATACATAAGAGTTGATTGAAGAAAGCGACATAGCAAAAGCGCAGTACAAGCAGCGAGACGTCAGCTTGCTTATCAGTTATCTATAGACCATGAATACAAGGTTTAAAAACCATCCATGTATAAAGTGTACAATAAAGCTTCAGAAGACAACTCATAAAACCAAATAGTACAGCCTGATATTTTGACCACAACCTATTGATTTTCTTCAGTTAAGTCTGGAAAATGGTATAAAATCCGACAAAGCAACGTAAATGAGGACATAATACCTTTGGCAACATCCAGACAAGGTAATGAGTAAAGGTTCAGATTAGACAAATAGATGAATACACACTTGGAGAAGCTTGAAATAAATTCAACTTATCTTGGTCACAACAACAACAGCGAGCAAAAGAAACAAGCCTCAAACTGAGATGACAGATTGATAATGAAATTACTGAGCTGATGAAATTTGAAAAAAGACACAAAAATGACGAAACATACCAGAGTTACCCCATATTTTTAAGCAAAATATTTACAGTTTCAAACAAAGCATCATAACAAATGAGAAAAAAACGAAAAAGGCTAGAAGCACACCAATCAGAGAAAGTAAAATAAAATAAACACTGAAGAACATGAAACAAAGGAAAGCAGTTGGACCAGGTGAAATGCTATGAGGTATGATATTAAGTGGCGAGTAAATTATCTTTTTCCCTCCTGGGTGTACTGAAAGGAAAAACTCTAGAAGTACAACAAATAGTTTGTTTACATATATATGATACATATGATATATATATATATATATTTATATATATATATCATATATATCACATATATGTGTGTATGTGTCTGTATTATAGATTGCACCAAAGCTTTCAATAAGGTACAGCGTCATCAATTTCATGCAAGTGCTGTAGAACCCAGTCTCCAAATGGCAATTTTTGTCTGTAAATTGAAATATAGTCAATTACCTGAAAGCAACTTAACATAACTTTATTTGTCCGGAAATCCATTACAAAAATCTTTTCATTATACATTTTGCTTATGTCCAATAATAATAACTAATACATCCTATCTGATCTGACCTGGGCTTGATGATTTTAAGTCAAATTGGTTTCTGTATACAAAATGTATTTTAAAAAATTGTTAGTATAAAAAATGTCTAGTCAAATTTTGGAAATAGAATATACAACATCCATTCAGAAAAATAAATACATAGGCTATTTCACTATTTTGTTTTTCAATGGTCTAGTGGTAAATGAAGTCAATAATAACAGAATCAGCAAAAGAACATATACAGAAACGGAAAAGAAAGAAAAATTCCAAGTGGCTGACAGGAGAATCCATAGTAATAGCAAAAGGAAAAAGGCTAACAGAACAACAGAAGAATAAGGAAAAGTACAGAGTACCGAGTCAGCAATTTCAGCATCAAGTAAGGAAGGGTAAAGATAATGTCTAAAAAAGTGTCAGAATGTTGAAGAACACAGAATGAAAGGACACTCCAAGCAGGTCTACAAAACAATACAATCACTGACTGGTAAGTTTACCACCAGGCTCGGAGCCGTGAAAAGTAAAGATGGAAATATACTTACAGAAGGAGAAGAAATCAAAGAGAGAAGGAAAGAATTTATCTATGAATTATATAAGAGAGATCCCAAATTAAATGACTGCTTTATCCCACGAGCAGAACAGAACATGGAAAGACTGATTGGTTTGGTAGTAGGAAAGGAGTAAGACTGGGGTGCATTCTGTCCCCTTATCAGTTCAACTTATAAGCAGAAGGGATTATTAGATCTGCTGTTTTAGACATGGACGATGCCGGCATTAAAGGGGGTGGTGTGACCTTGAATAAGGTATGCAGAGGACACTAACATCATGGCCGAAAGCAAGGACGATCTATAAAAGCTCATCACAAAATAAAAATTAGAGAGCTCCAAAACAGGGTCTTACCTAAATATGAAAAAGACGAAAGTTATGACATCAGAAAACATGACACAGTTTTATGTACATGGAGAAGGAATAAAAATTGTCCAGTCTTTCAAATTTCTTGGAAGTTTAATAATCAAGGATGGAGGAGCAACTGAGGAAATAAAACATAAATTTAATATGGCAAAATTAACAATGATAACGCTCCTCCATGTTTTAAAAAGCAATAAATTATTAGTACACTTGAAGGTGAAATTGGTAGAAACACTGGCGTTTCCCATAGCACTATACAGATGTGAGAGTTGGACAACGAAAAAGCAAGACAGAAAACGGCTGGACTCTTATGAATCGTGCTGTTGGAGAATATTCCTAAAAATTCCTTGGACCGGTAAAGAAACCAACAAATCCGTGCCTGCAAAAATTAATCCTGAAACATCACTCAAAACCAAAGCAATTAAAGAAAGGTTATCTTGTTTTGGTCACATCACGAGGAACGACGCTAGCCTAGAGAAGGTCATCATCCTTGGCAAGTGTGAGGGGTTTAGGAGAGAAAGACAGCGGCAGAGGTGGTTGCCTGGAATTGTCGAGGCCACGGCCGTAGCCTTGACTTATCTTAAAGAGGCTGTAAGAGAAAGGAATGGTTGGAGAAAACTAATTCATGATGTCACCAAAGGTCAAGAACGACTTGATAAAAATTAGGAGAAGAAGGAGGAGGAGGAGGAGGAGGGGGAGGAGGAAGAAGAGGAGGAGGAGGAAGAGGAGAAGGACGAGAAAAAGAAGAAGATGACGACGACTAAGTGGTAAACTTAACAGCTACCCATTGGAGGGGTTCCAGGTTTAAGCCTCAGCCACGTCCCCGGAAATACTGAGTCAAATTCCTTTCTTCGTTATAAGTGACAGTCTACTTAGTTTGTACATGTTGTTAGAGAGTTGTAAGAGAAAAGTAACCAATGGATAAAAAGGTTAAAAAGTACAAAGTAAAAAGGAAAATTACCAATGGATAAAAAGACTGAAATACAGAGGAAAAAGGAAAAGTAACTCTTTGTACTGAATTGACTTCCAGCCTTGCTTAGACTGAATGAAGTAAAAAAAATTGCTGTTGTGGTTTCTGAAATCAATTTTTTAAGTAGATGATTTCATACAATGACTTAACTATGCTTCAAAAATAAAAAACTAAAAGGCAAAAATCACATTTCCTATAAAGAATGTTAAAATTTTATGTTGCAACAGATAGTTGTTGTGATGTCTAACAGTTTCCACACATTGCTCTTGTTTTGTTTTAGTTATTCTGTGTCAGCATCGATACTGTTAAAACGGATGAACTTCCATACCAATATAAACACTTTTGCTATGATTCACAAATACGAAGTGATTTCTGTTCATTAATTAATGACGTATCTTTGTAAGTAAACAGAGATATAATTATATGTAAGTCAGTTGTCGTTAGGAGCAAAAATGACAGTGACCTTGTAACTAAGAAGGCAATTAAATTTCGTCCCTACTAGCATGATTTTCCTGACGCTACCGGTTTCTCCTGTACATTATACAACAGCTCTTACATATAGTGCAGTATTATACAGAACAAATGTGGTACATAAGTAATATGTGTCTTACTTAAGATTTTCTTAACAGAAACTGTGCATGATTTAGGTTACAACGGGAAAGATTTACGGGAAATCCCACACTGAAAGCAGACAGTAGCTATAAGGGTGTGAATTGAACTGAGGAAGTAAAAGAATACGATGAAAGGAATTCGACAGGGTAGGTTATTATCACATTGCCTATTAAGTCAGCACAGAGAATGCATCCTAAAGCATCTGGAGGAAGAAACAGACTTCGGAGTGGGAGGAATAAAAGTCATAGTTCTAAAACATACTGGTGACGTAACATTTGTGATAGGATGTCAAGTGAGCTTGCACGTCTTGTTAAACAAAGCAAACGTGTTCAATGAACGGATGGGCCTGTTGCTAAAAGGATAGAGCCCCAAACCAATGTTAATCACAAAAAAGACAACATTGGAAAAGTGAAACAATTTAAGAATTTTAGTGACCTAGGTAAATGGATTATTGCAAATGGGAAGTCAGATATAAAATAATCTAAACAAGAACTAGTTAGGATTAAGGAAAAATAAGAAATAATAAAAGAACTCAAAAATCGAAGAGAATGGGAATGAAGAAATCTCAAAATTCTTAAAGCGTACACATTATCTCTTTCTTTTATACGGATGTCGAATATGAACAATCAACAATCAACAACAGAAAAACTCAAGACTGTAGAAAGGCAGCAAAAGAGGAGAACATTGAGAATTTCAATAGCAAAAAATGGCATAAAGGAAGATGTATTAAGGAGCAGTATGTGAAAAACAGTTTTGTGCAAGATCAAAACAAAAAGAATGATGCTTCCAAGTGAAAAGTTATGGCTCGGAAAATTCTGGTTATGTCTTAGAACAGGGATGGGCAACCTTTCTAGAGATAGGGCCAGATCCTTCCAAAATTTTCTTCACGCGGGCCAAACGTAATAAGAAAAGAGAGAAACAAACAGAGAGAGAAACAAAGAGAAAAAAACAAAAGACGGATTATGTAAATTAACTCGCTGTCTGTATTGCCGTCCTCGCTGCGAAAGTGGAGTGAAACCACGATGGTGTGCCCGTTTACACGCAGTCGAAACTACACCGGTGAAAGGTGGCACCGGTGTGGCTACCGAAGTGTGGCTCGCAGTTATCCAAGTGAAAAAGTTTTTTCTGAATCTCAAGTTTGACAAAGTTATACGTTTTATTCAATTCATTCAATATCTGCAACCGCCAGAGAATTTAAAATATAATTTAAAATAGAAATATAATTTTATGGCCTCGCGGGTTATGAAAATTCTTCTTGCGGGACGGATTCTAACCTGCGGGCCGTAGGTTGCCCACCCCTGACTTAGAACGTCGAGGGCACAAAAGTCAACAGAAAGCAAATTAAGTGAACACTTAGATTTTTCAAAAAAAGAGATATGTACGATCTAAAACTGCAAACAAGATGTAATGAGATAGATTAATATCGTAGAAACATGTCAGATCGTGACGGGTAACCTCACCGGGTATAGTACTATGTACATCGTACATAGGCAAAAAGGTAGATGGGAGTGAACCAGTGGAGCTGTACCATTTAAATATCTGAAACCAACCCATCCCGATTTTGGAAATGTAACGTCATTAGGTTCAAGGCATGTCACAAAACGAAATGAAACATTGCGAATAATAATACGGTCAAAGTGTTTTGTTGCTTCTGAAACGAAATGTCAATTTGAAAGGTAACTTGCATGACCTTGCATTTTCCTCCTAAAACGTTTTACTGCATGGCCAAATAGATAAAAGAAATTTCAAGGGTAAATGGTATATAATACTAATTGCAGTGAGAATATTAGCAAGTTAGAATTGTTTTATGGTCATTACATCATTTCCTAGCCAATCATTTTCAATTTTTTGTGTTGTACCATTTTGTGTTACATGTAACATTAGTTGTTTTATGACAACAACGGGGATGCTGGAAATTAATTTTTTCTCCTTTTTTTAAGGTCTTTCACCCTGAGGAAGGCTTTGAAGCAGCCACTCAGAGGATTACTTTTCTTATTTGATATATTACCTTTGTATTTTTCAACCTTTTTGATTTATTGATTTCTTTCCTCTTCCAATTCTAAGTCCGAAAGCATGCGCAAATTCAGTACCATGTCACTTATAATGGAGAAACAAATTGGCTGCAGTACGTCCTGGGACGTGGCCAGATTTCAAACTGCAAACCTCTTGCACTGTAATCTGTTGATTTAACCATTTGGCTACCACCAGACTAAATACAGGAACATTCTAGAAAATTGGAGAATCCAGCATTTTTACTTTCTTCTAGCGGGTATAGGAAAATCTACTCAGCTTGAAAGCAAACATGCCCATCAGTAACATCAGGAGCAATTTACATATAAAATACGTAGTGCAATTGTAACTTAAAAACTGCATTGTATTTTTTTAAAAATGTGTACTAATATGTCAAAGAAAATTGAACAAACCCCACGTTCTCATACTGTGGAAATACATATATATATATATATATATATGTATATATGTGTGTATATATATATATATGTATATAGATACATCGATAAATATGTATACCGTATTTTCTATAAGAAACGCCTTACTTCAACTAAACGCCGTCCTTTAATAAACCCTGGCGCATGAAAAAAAATGTAAGGACAGAGTAAAGACCAAGAATTCCTTTAAGAAATGCAGTCTTATTCTTGCACTTAATGACAGCGAAGAGAATTCAATTTATTGTTTCAAAGAGGCACCTTGTTCAAATGGTATCAAGTGGGGTTAATCTTAAAAGATCAGCTTCAAGTTGCATAACAAATGACACTGACAGAGAATCGGTTTCAACCAACAGATTTTGACAAAGAAGATACAACTGAGGAATTTCATCTTTAAAAATGAAAACCACTATGAAGACACTGATGTAAAATAAAAATGGACTTTTTTGAAATACGTTCCAAAACAAAAATATAACAATATTAAAACGTTTTTTGAAATTAAGAGTTTATTTACTACAAAGTAATCTCCTTGACCGTACAAGTCCTCGGCAGTCTAATGGTAAGTATCCCCCCTGTCTCGCGAAAGACCGGCGTTCGATTCCTCGCCGGCGAGAACTTTCTTTTCTTTATTTTTTTAATCTTCTTTTTTCGCCAATGTATTACCATAGCATTTTTTAATTGAAGTTCTAACATTATCTTTCGTAAGATTACCAAAGTTTAAATTACCTATTATTTCTATACCACACCTCAAGTGTCAAGGCTGTTGCAGCTCTTTGAACTGAAATGGTCTACCATCACATTGCTAATCGAGCAATACCTTAAAATTTTCTTGATAGGGCCTTTTTGGCTTACTAAATTGCCCTTTTTTATCCTAGCAATGCCGTGTACTTCTGCTAGTAGTTAAACCAAGAGATAAAATTGACAGTAGACTTTGAAATATCCACGTCATGTACAATTGCCAGAAAATACTCCAACCTAGAACATTTCCCTGAGTCAATCAGGTCAAGAATTTTTAAGATTAAAAGAGAAAATTTCAGTGTTGCCTAGTTATTAGACATTAACATTATGTAATAAACAGGTAATTGAAAATTCGTGTTAATCAAATGCATTAATTATTAATTTAGATAAACTGTTAGTGTTAAATACGAATCAATTTGATGCAGCTTTTCAAAATAAAAACAATTGTTTAATACCACCATACGTAATATGACTAACTAATATTTTATTTCAAATTTTTGTTATCTTGACCATTTTCACAGAGCTATTATATTCCTTTGATTTCTGTTACCTCATGGTTTTGAACAGAAACTTAGAGGATTGCTGTAATTTGAGGCAGCATTTGAGAAAAAAACCCAACTTTTGATATCAAGCAGGATTCCTTTGAATATTAAGAAAAGAATCTGCAATACTTATGTCTTCCCAGTTGTCTTAGATGGCATGAGGTGCATCAATTGGACCTCATTGTCATGTAGAAAAACAGACCTTTCAAAACAACANTTCAAAATAAAAAGTTGCTTAATACCACCATACGTAATATGACTAACTAATATTTTATTTCAAATTTTTGTTAACTTGACCATTTTCACCGAGCTATTATATTCCTTTGATTTCTGTTACCTCATGGTTTTGAACAGAAACTTAGAGGATTGCTGTAATTTGAGGCAGCATTTGAGAAAAAAACCCAACTTTTGATATCAAGCAGGATTCCTTTGAATATTAAGAAAAGAATCTGCAATACTTATGTCTTCCCAGTTGTCTTAGATGGCATGAGGTGCATCAATTGGACCTCATTGTCATGTAGAAAAACAGACCTTTCAAAACAACAAGATGAAAATAATGACAAACAAAAATATCCTTGATCACATAAGCATAGCTGATCTTAGAAAAACAACAGGATTGGATCCTCTTATGTGCAGTGAAAAGTAGAGCTCGAAAACTATATTGTCACATAAAGCACTCCAAATGAGGTATAGCAAAACAATGCATGGAAGGCTAGTCCCTGGGGAAAGAAACAGAGGACGTCCTAAAACTTGTTGTCTAGACAGTGGTAATAAGTGATTTGGTCTCACCATTGATAAACTGAATGAACCTTTCAGGATTGGAGAGCTATGAAGGAAATCAATCATGTTTGTGCACAATCTGCAGGAAGGCGGTGCAAGTGGGTAGTATACATACATATTACTGTAAACAACAATTTCATTGTAAAATCTTAAATACATACTGTTATCATGACAATAATTTGTATTGTTATTAAAGACCATGTATGAGAGAGTAGTGGAGGACCCTGATCGCCGATGCAGGATTGCATGGCACATGATGATGCAAAATTTCTAGTTCATACTGACATACATGTGTATAAATGTGGAATGTAAGGAAGAGGGTTGTCAAGTTAATTAGGAAGTGCTAGATTTTTCATGATGTACTTTTACTCTTGATGCATGCTTTTTGAAGCATTAATTAACAAATCTTATCCAGGACCTCTTTTAAACAGTTATAATTAGAACTTTGAAGGAGATACATCATCTTTTATCAAAATGTTATGGATATCTGTTGAAAGAAAAAATTATTAGAAAAGAAACATCTTATTCCTCGTTTTCTTCACACTAAATATTTTTATTCTGAAGTTACAAGTGTTTCAAAAATTAAGAAAAAGCTATTGTAATTTCATGCTTTCTACCCATTATTAATTTTGAGTCTGTTCGTTATTTATAATGTTAATTTCATATAATGGAATAGTTTCCAGACAAACAAACAAGTAGGTGTAACCCAATTAACAGCTAGTTGCTTTGGAGTGTTAATTACACAGTTACTAATTTTGTATTCCAATTAAAAGAGAAAAAACTCATTAAAATAGTAATAATAAGAATATGACAAAGGTATGCGTTAATTATATCTGCAAATGACAGTAATAAAATGTTGCAAAACTTTTCATTCTTCCCTCCATTGATTTCATTGTAGAAATAACTAACCATCACAAATACACAAAGATAGGACTTCAATGTCACACTGCAAATAGAAACTCACTCATGGATTGATTTCAGAAAGACCCTTTTCAAAAATGTCTCAATCGAACCTGTGGATGATATTAACATTCTTGATGAGCATTGTTTAACTCCACCTTACTTAATAAGAGTTAGGTCTGAAACTTCTTGAGTATGATCATCAAATAAAACAAAACTGCTTATCCATAAATTGGATAAAAATAAACAATAAAGTAAAAATAAATATTTTTATCCAGAAATTAAAAATTCAGGCAAAGGCAACAAAGAAACTATCGCTGTTCAGAATGTACAATAGTAATGGTGATGATAACGATGATGATGATGATAATGATAATAATAACTATAGGAATAATTATGAGAACAATAATAATATTAGTGATAATAATAGTGATGGTAATGATAAAAATAACCATAAGGACAATTATGACAATAATAATAATGATAAAGAAGATGATGAAATACATAGCAATTTTATACAATTTAAAATCTGTATTATTTCACTTCAACATCCTTGATCACTTTTAACAACTAGTATTTTTCTACGCAAGAGTAATATTAGCAAGCAGAGGACTGGACACCAGAACTCTAGAATAAACTGTAATTATATTGATTGATGTTTCTTGATAATAGTTTTATTAATAATTAATTTTCGTCCGTAAAACTATAATAATAATAATAACTTAATTAATAAGTTAACATCACCGTCGTACTGCATAACATGATATCGTATAATTAGGAACTGAACTCATCCATAATCACCAGGATGTTTCCATTGTAGTGTTTATACACGTGGTATTTTCACGAAGAATTCGCAGTACTAATATATCGTCTTTCGACATCGATATCGATATCGACATCGGCAGAAATGGACAGGACTAATGTATCGTCTATCGAAATCGATATCGATATCGATATCGACAGAAATGGACAGTGCTAATGTATCGTCTATCGACATCGACATCGAAATCGACTGTGCTATTAATGTACACCATACTATTCCTATATATCTGGTTCACCATCAGTCAGGTCATTCAACTTGTTTGTATGTGCAACCATTTTGGATCTTAGTACTAATAGCCAATCGCATGAAGGTACTAATAATCCTCAGTCAGTAGCTGCTAAGTTAGTGTCGAATTAATTCAGTTACTCTTTTTAAGTTTTCCCGGAAAATGTTTGGAGGCAAGTATGAACGATGTCATTGCTGCTGAAAGTGTATGTTTGTGTGTATGTGTGTGCGTGTGTGTGTGTGTTTTTGTATGTGTAAATGGTAGGATAAAGAATTTTTAATTTGGGGGTAATTGCGTCTGCTATTTTCTTAATCCTGATTTGTTTGGGTTTTTTTATTCAATTGCTTCGTTCCAAAGACAACAGTTTAAGTGAAGTTATTCCCACAAACAAGGTCAAAAGCACCTGTCAGAGTATTAGTTGCAGTATCCCCCATCTTTTTCAAACACACATTCAGACAAACCTATACGTAAAAACACACCAGGGTATTTTTTAATCTTACCGTGAAAAATCAAAAACAATGTTTAAATATGTTGATTACCTTTTGATACGAAAAGTTGGGGTGGGGAGTTGGGCTATCATTGGAATACAGTTCTTATTACTTAGAAAATAACACCAGCCTTCGACCTTTGTATATGTTAGCCGTAAATTCCCAAGGAAGTTAGAACATGGTGTCAGTCAAAGGTGGATCGTCACAAAGAGCATATCTGAAGCTAGTATTTTTACAAATCTAGCCTACTTTTAAATGTAAACCTTATCAGTATTGTATTTTTTCATGTTACCCATTATTTTAAAGCAATGAGCCCGAAAAAAGTGCACGATTAAACCAGTAAATTACTAAAAAAACTAGGAAAAATTAACACTTCTCTTCAGTGCACATAGACACACTCGCGAGCTATCTCAAAGAAATTCAACATTTCAATTTCTCATAAAAATATCAAGGAATAGTAAGGCATTTGTTTAGTTTCTAGTGTTCAATGGTAAGCTATATTCAACTTTGTTTTCTTCTGTTAAATCTCGTGCAATTAAATTTTAATGTCTTTTATTTGGGGCATAATTATTTTAAATTGTTTTAACATAATTTCTACTTCTATTAATGAGAATACAGATGTATTGTTGTAGAAAAAAAACACGTCGAGAAAGAGTGGTATACCTCCGTATAACATTTTCAAGAAATGCTTTCACATTAAGCGATGCACATACACTTTAAGAGGCAACATGTTGCTAACAGTATTTATATATTTTATTGTAAATAAAAGTACTGAAGTGTAAATAGCCTTTGTAAATATTGCCAATAATAATTTATTTTTTTTTCTTCATCAAAAAATCTCCAGTTGGTAAACAATTTACTGGGTGTAAGTTCGATTTGAGTCTCGGATTATTCCCTAATCTTAGAGGTTCAAAACATCTCTCAAAATTCTGGCAGTACTTGTGATTGCTGATATTTGTATACTACCGCTTATCTCAGGAAGGTCTAATTATTTAAANAGAGCATATCTGAAGCTAGTATTTTTACAAATCTAGCCTACTTTTAAATGTAAACCTTATCAGTATTGTATTTTTTCATGTTACCCATTATTTTAAAGCAATGAGCCCGAAAAAAGTGCACGATTAAACCAGTAAATTACTAAAAAAACTAGGAAAAATTAACACTTCTCTTCAGTGCACATAGACACACTCGCGAGCTATCTCAAAGAAATTCAACATTTCAATTTCTCATAAAAATATCAAGGAATAGTAAGGCATTTGTTTAGTTTCTAGCGTTTAATGGTAAGCTATATTCAACTTTGTTTTCTTCTGTTAAATCTCGTGCAATTAAATTTTAATGTCTTTTATTTGGGGCATAATTATTTTAAATTGTTTTAACATAATTTCTACTTCTATTAATGAGAATACAGATGTATTGTTGTAGAAAAAAAACACGTCGAGAAAGAGTGGTATACCTCCGTATAACATTTTCAAGAAATGCTTTCACATTAAGCGATGCACATACACTTTAAGAGGCAACATGTTGCTAACAGTATTTATATATTTTATTGTAAATAAAAGTACTGAAGTGTAAATAGCCTTTGTAAATATTGCCAATAATAATAATAATAATAATAATAATAATAATAATAATAATAATAATAAAGAGAGGTATTTTTTTAATTTTAAAGGGTCTACTGGTATTGTCGTCCAAAATTCGAATTTCCATTGATAAACATGGCCGAACCAATCTTTACAGATTCTTAGATAGTGGATCCCAGTCTCATTAATTAAGCCTCCAGAGAAGTGAAACAAGCATTAAATGTCAACACGTCCTTTCCTCTTGAATATTATAGATAATATTATATATTTTGATATAATATCTACTACTACTTACGTAAAACATTTACTAGCTTTTTGTCATTTAATTTTTTTCTGCCTTATCCTTGAATGGTTCTTTAGAACAAAGTCATGCCCCTAAAATTATCCACCCCAAACCCTTACGATGTTGGTCACATGACCTAGTTGAATCATTTTCTTTGATGTAAGCTATCTTATATAAGTATATATATATATATATATATGTATATTGCTCTGCTATATGCATTGAGCACTTTTTTATACGAATACACAATATATATATATATATATGTATGTGTGTGTGTGTTTCACCTTTGTACATTTATTACAGTCAGGCATCTGGGGGAAAAATTAGAAAGGAAGATAATATCAGACAAATTTATACCATGCGGACTGATTGGATTTTCAATTTGTAGATACCAAAAGGAGAAACAAGATATGGCAATTAAAAATTCAAAATGAGTTACGCAAGGCCCTGTACCAATCTTCCAAACACATTTGGGCACTAATACCCTTCAAATATAATTACTTAAAACTGTTTAAAAATTAAAAGTTTATTTAAAAGCTTATATAAATTAGAATTTGAATATTAATACCGAGTTATATGTGATATTTCTTTTATTTATGTAACTAATATTAAGACATAGGAAAGGTTACATTACGTTTATTAGAATCTGTTAGTTACATTTTTTATAGTAACTTCTTTATTTCCAAGGGTTATTTTGAAAAGAGTAAATTGAAAAAATCGTACTAAAAGTATTAAGTAAATGATATTTGTAATGATGATTATGATGATAATAATAATAATAATAATAATAATAATAAAAATAGTAATAATTCCTTACAGTAGAGATGCTGCAGAGACCATGCTTGGTTGGAACGGCGAGAATAATACGGAAGGTATTGGCTATGAAGGAAAGATCAAGGGAAGAAATAAAAACACTGGGGGTGGTCCGTTATGTTGGCAAATGGACCAGGAAACAATACCAACCCTGGGAAAAAGACCTATAGTAATAATAAGATAATAATAATAATAATCATCATCATCATCAAAAATAAGCAATATCGCACATACTTGAGTGTGATGCATGCACCAGGCTTACCCTTATGGGGCTGGAAGTCGGATGGGTTTGCTGGAGTTTCAACCCTCGAGTCCTTTATGGGCTCGTATTGCTCTGCCACTCAATAATAATATTAATGATGATGAGGAGGAGGATGAAGAAGATGACGATAATGATAGTAATAACAATAATGCTCACTCTTGCCCAATCCTTATTTAATTTCATTTTTCTTTTTTAATTCTTTCATAATAAATATTGATTTTCAATATAAACAGCATTTGCAGGGTTTCAAAATATTTGTTTCCTGTTACTTCATTCAACGCCAACATGTTTTCTATGAAAGATTAAATATTGCAAGTCCTACGGTATTTACGTGGTAAGCCATGACCTCTACTTGTTTACACCTTCATCATTTCAAAAACATTGTTATACAAGTAAACAACACATGTCTCTGATAATAACTCCTGGTTGTGTAACACAATATTCACATTCGCAAAACCAACTGGAGTTGCCAGAGTATTAAGCTTCTTCCCCATTTACAACTAATGAAATAAATGAACATTTCAATTTCCGATTGCCAAGCACTAGTATTTAAACTTCAACTCGGCTACCTATTGCAATATCACTACTGATATTTTAAAACTTATTTCTCAGTTGAGAATTTGGAAAATTTTAATTGTTGCTGTTGCAATGTTTAAACTTTGTTGTGGTCAAATGTTTTTTACTTTCTTGCCAGCTAATTTTTGGGACTTTTCAAATTCGGTCTTCCATTTTTGCTTCTGACAAGTAAAGCAAAATTTTGGCAGCTTATATTTAATCTGAGCATTCTATTTTTAGCTGCCTTTTTGGCTGGCTTTTAAGCTGTCTTTTCAGCTGTCTTTTCAGTTGCCTTTTCAGCAGTTTCCCAAGTACAAAAGTAGGTTATGTCTCTATTTTCGCGCGTCCAGGCGACCCTGCTAAATAGCTACTAAAAGACAATCTTCACTCCTTACCAAAATTATAAGTTGCTTAAAAACAACAAACGTGCTTTACGTTTTGACTGTTTTACAGATTCTTACCAAGTTTGCTCGTAATCTTTTTTTCCCTGATACACTTAGGAAATATAATAAAGATGAATGTTCACTGCCTTTTTGCTTTTATCCATTTCTGTTGTGCCTACAACCTAATAACTTCAACTATAGACAATCTCACACAGGTCAATGAAGGTAGGTGTAGTGATTAGTTCATGTGAACAAAAAGAAAATATCCTCTGCATATAAATTAATGAGACCGTAAACATCCCACACGTAGTTGTTGATATGCTCTTTGTGTAAATATTTCATAGCAAAAGAAATAGATATGGACAAGAATATAGATATAGGACCTATATCACATCATGAGTCGTAAGGTTTTGGTGAACTACGTTTCGAGCGACACTTCTTCCATCCCTAGGCTGCAGATGAGGATAAGGATAGGAAAAGTAGCTATCCAAACGTAGCTTAATAAAGGCTTGCGACTCATGACATGATAAAGCTCTTATATTTTTTGCTTCCACTGAGTACACAAAGTAAAATATTTTCAAGATATCGATAACGTTTTCTGTAAAATTATTTGCGATTACAAATTCTTAAAGGGATTGAATTTGTTTGCTTTAAAAATTCGCTTTTAAGAAAACCAAAGCAAGTTCACTGGGTGATGATTTTATGATCTTCTCAACTTGCACGAACTAATTTCCTTCATAAAAATACCTTCTTCACTCTTTCATTGACTGTTATGATTATTTAAAAACCGGATGATATCCTTAACTCCACCAGCCAATGGAGTTTTAATGCCAAAAAAAAATAAATTGGTCGTGAATAATAGATTTTAGAGGGTAAGTGTACCCAAATCTATAGGTATATGCACTGTACATACACTGTTCACTGAAGGTACTTAAGAAATGGCTGTTGGTGTATTTTCCAACACTTTTTGATGATCATGATAAAAATCAAGGGCTAATATTACTGAATATACTTTGCTACTAAAATATAAAAGTAAGGTAAAAAATTCAAAGCTACTGAAAAATGCAAGGACAAAATCAGCTATTAGGCCTATTGATACACCCTCTCTACATTATACCTCTGAAAGTTAGAAAACAAAATCTATCACAGATCTTTAGTTTATTTCAATTATTGCAACTGTTTATACCGACCACCATTAGTAATAATAAAGCAATTGTTATTGCTATCATTGTAGGTACTTGTAGCATTGAAGTTATTCTTAGTGGTAGTGGTAGTAATACTAAAAACGTCCGGAATTACTCACCCCTTTACTCTCACAGAATACTTTTTGTTTCAAAGTAATCTCATATTGAATATAATTTATTTGAAAAAAGCTTTATCAGGCCATTGGTTGTCAGCATTTTCTCAGCTAAGTTTCGAAAGACAGTTCTCTCATCGTCCCATCGACAGCCTGACGATGGGAGAAGTATCTCCCGAAACGTATCTCAGAAAAAAGCTTATCATTCATGACCTGGTAAAACTCCCATATTTATGGTTTCTACTGTGTCTATAAAGCCAAAAAATTTTTATGTAAACCACTCCTTATTAAAAGTATTTTATTTTATCAGCTTTGGATTGAATTAGAAGAAAAATTTGTGTTTGGAGGGGTTATTTTAATTGTTTAGAACCATACGAGGCTTAATGTAACTAAGTGTATAGTTGCTTTCAAAACCTGTATAAAGGGAAAGTCTTGGATGTACCATAGAACGTCTAAGATAAACATATTCAATAAACTGTGCTAACTTCTCAAGGTGTGAATTTTAAACATTTGGCTACGTCCAAGATTTTATATTATTTTAATTGTTCCTAGGAAACGGGAGACTTCAAAAGGAGACATTTTCAATGAAACAGACTTCTTATCCCAGAAGGTCCGCCATCATTCTTGTTGATAATCTAATTTTGACAATTGGGTTATTGAAAGTCAATAGGCAACGAACTATTGTTTGAAAAGAAATAACAAATTACAATGCCACTTGACAAATAATGACAAAAAGGAAATATGCCTGATAAATGAAATTGTCATTAGAAACGGTTCACGGATTAGCTTCAAAGTTGCCTGCGTCACATTAGCGTTCTAATTTGAAGGCACTTATCCTCTACATATAAGGTAAGGACATTTAAGTTCACTATTCATAAGGAATGACAAACCCTCAATTACAAGGTAAAATGAAACCGGAATTCTGGAGTTATTAGTATACCAGTTGACCGCTCTCACGATGCATCGAAAATCTGTAAAATCCCACAGCACATACTGTGCTAGTGATACGAACGTATTGTTTCTTGGATATGCTATGACGGGGAAAACATCAATCATTCGAAGTATTATCAATTCAAAAAACACAGATTACTATATTCCAACTGTTTGGGAAGAATATACCAAACATGTCTGTTACAAGGGAACTGAATTTTGCTTGAGGATTATAGATTCACCTGGAGCTTATTCTTTTCCAGCGATGCAACGCCTGGCAATTGCTAAGGCAGATGTTTGTGTTCTGGTTTATTCCGTCAATGACTCAAAAAGTTACAGTGAAATGGAAAGAATACGAGACGAAATATTTACTGTACAGAAAAACTCATCAAAGAGTATCCCTTTAATAGTCGTTGGAAATAAACTGGATCTATTACACAAAAATACGGCAGAAATTGAAGACAGCTATTATGAAAGTCTTCAACCGGACAAAGTTATACAACAGTGGTGTTCAACACAGATCAAAATTTCGTTAAAGTTCGATATAAATTTGGACATTTTTACAGAACGGCTTTTCGAACTTTGTCTAACCGAATTTATGAAGAGAGAATTGCGTCACATTAGAAAGGGAAGTGGGGATATTAATTTCTAAATCCTTTCTTATTTAGATGTTAAAAAATTTTTTTGATTTAACGTTGGCTTTTCTCAGTCTGATTTAGTAACTGTTATATTGTAAATAAAAACAATACCTGCGATGAAATCCTGGTCTCCCACGGAACATTTTCAGCATGGTCTTGCTGCTTTAATTGGTACCTTCGTGATGATGACGAATTGCCTCGTAATATAGTTCGGCACTTACGAAAAATCGATTGTATTTTACATTCTATTATATTTCATATATTATATTACATTACATTATACAAATACCCATTACAGAAATCATAAAGACTTGTGTATAATGAAAATTAACTAAACTTAAAGATTATAGTAAACGTTTTTGAAATTCATGTATTAGTTTATTAAAAATTTATATACGAACATAGGTACCCAGTTTTTTGTTTTAAATCTACATTTTGAAATAAGTTTATTAGAGCAGTCATGTGGCATGTGTTAGTTAATTCACTCAATAAACAATTGGATATTTAGTTCAGATCCTGTATTCATTTGTTTCTGAACCAAAATACTTTTACCACGCTTTACAATGGGTTCATCATCTTCTTATTAAGATCGTTACTTATGTTTGTCAAGAAATTTATCATTCTTTGAAACAGGCCATTTTCGTTTCTAATGTTGGCAATTAACGGGTTATTGAAAGTCTGCTACCCAATTCTTTCCGTTCCTTACGCAAGAGAAATAGGCAAAATTTGGCAGTGGTTAATCCAACGAAGGAAGGTCATTAATGCAACTTATTATGAAAATTCATAAAATGTAGCGGTCCCTAATAAGATTTAAGTCAACAGATTACCATGAAAGTAAGAGGTTCACAGTTTAAACTCCGGCCACGTCCCCCGGGGTATAGCATCCAATTCGGTTTTTTTTTATAATTGGCATACTACTAAGTTTGTATATATTTTCGGAGATAGAGTTGGGAGGGGGGTAGGAGTCAATAAATTAAAAAATTAAAAAACACAAAGGAAAAAATTGAATATGATAAGTAACCATCTGCACTCAAGTGGCTTTTAACCTTGTGTACTTTTCTATCAGAAATATTGAAATATAATTTTAACTTACATTGGCTCTATTTTACTAAATATTGAGCACTTTGCAAATTTATTTGCTCATGGAATATATATATATATGTATGTATGTATATATACAGTAATAGTAGTAAGGTATACCAATGTTCACTAAGAGTGCTCAATGTTTCCAGAGCGTTTAAATATCCAGTATAGTATACAAAATAACTAGACAAATATAGCAGTTACTACTAGTTTCGTGTTTTCTTAACAATCTTCAAACTGCAGTTTGTATATATATATATATATA
>RDPX01000165.1:1228982-1264634 GCA_003991215.1 Morbakka virulenta | reverse complement strand
CTTCTCGCAAATACGAAAAATATCGTTCTTTAATTCGTGATTTACAATCCAGCTTTTCGAAAGTTAGTTTCGTAAATCTCTCCATGAGCTCTTTAGGTATATTCGGTAAATCTTGTATTACTTTCAGTAAAATGTGCAACGCTTTGAACATCGACAACAAACACGAGCGCTTTCTTTCAACCAAACTTTCCAACATAATCATTCGCACCACATACTACATATTCTGTCGTAGAAATAAACCATGGACCAACCCTGAACTATTGTCGTTTTATTGATTTTGTTAATAAAATATTTAATTTTGATTTTGTTAAATAGGCAAGTCAATGCAAACTACCTTGATTAGTGAGGTTTGTAATTGTATGTGTTCAGATGAAAAAATAAAAAGTTTCCATTATTATTATTATTATTATTATTATTATTATTAGTAGTAGTAGTAGTAGTAGTAGTAGTAGTAGTAGTAGTAGTAGTAGCAGTATTTTATTTTTATCAGTGACACAAAGTCTTTGTGGGAAACTGCTCAATTTTTTGCCTTCATAAAGTTTAAGGTTTGTTTCTTGTCCAAAAAACTTAGTTCTCTTGCTCTCTTACCTCGGTTTCAATTTGCGCTCTTTACTAAGTCTTTTTCACAAACAAATCTGGCCCAGCAATCTGCCTACCCTGCTATATTTTATAGAACTTCAAAAATGTCAAAAAAGTCACTTGTGATTTTTCTTAGTGACCATTGACATAAATTAAACTAATTCATGATGACATGTAACTGTCATCAGAAGACAACAATAGCTTAAATTATTGATAGAATTTGATTACGTCAAATGATATGTCTTCAACAGTATAACTCCAAAATAATCGGATTGTTAATTGGGTAGGCACATTAGCTTATTAAACGTTTTAAACAATCAATAGGCTCTCGGCTACTTTACCGTCAACTGAACAGACGTTTCTTTCTATTTGTGTATATAACGATTACATTCAAAAACGATTAATACTATGTTCAAACAAAGAAACATTGTGAACTTGAAAATTCTGAACTTTATGAACTTTTGTGTGTTTCCATTACCTTGTTATCTAGTGACCTTGTTTACGTAAGTTCATCATTTTTGTCCTTCAGCTACTACATTTTAGCAAGGCTACAAATGTTTCAAATTTTTGAATTTTCAATTTCTTAAATACGTAACTGGTTTTGCTTTTCTATCAGTACCACAACCATGTGAGAGAAGCTAAAAAGCGACTTTGTTTGAAATTACTAAACTAGTTCGTCGACATTTAGCTGAACAGTCAGCTGACTTGCTAATAGATTTTTCGGCTTGTCTGCTGCTCTGTGTGATGTCAATTGATTCCAATTGTTTTAGCCCTGTTTTCGTCACCAAATAACTTAGCTTCGCAGAGTGATTATTTTTAGTGCATTAATTTTAAGCCTTTAATTCAGTAGTTTTAATGCCTAATCCTGGATTATAGTTTGTTTTCCGACCTCTTGAAATGTGTTTCATGGAAACTTTTGCCACCCATTAAACTCACGGACAAAATGTTCTGGCTGCTACCGGTTCCACTAGAACTATGAAGCAAAGTAATTCTTCGTCCAAGCGAAACGTCACTGCACTGCCAAATTAAAGCACATTCAATACAATCGTTACCTTTAACTTTCCTACATATGTAGACAATTTTAATATTACCTTGTTAAATGTTATTTTGTACTTGTCAACATTACTGTATTTTAATCACCAGTACTGAAATTCTAGTATGTTTCGTTAGGTTTCGTAACTGTAAATCTCTCAACTGGAGTCGATTTACTGTAAAAATAGTAAAAAGAAAAGGTTTTGTCAAGATATCAGATAAACAAATGAATGCTTTATGTAATTACTTATGAACTATTAACATCATGGAATAAAGAAGTAAATTATTTATTTAGACTTTTATTCCCTCACTTGAACTGAAGGCTCCAAGTAATTAAAATGAAGTTAAGAACTCTTCTAATTTCTCGAGTAATATTAGTAACGTCAAGCAGGGCACATTCTTTCTTCATTGAGAGAAAGAACCTATTCACCTTTGGTTGACAAACCTTATACTGGTAGAGCTTTCAACCAAGACTGAATCACTGGTAGTGATAGTGATGGTAACAGGATAAAATCACTGGTTTGTATAAATCTAAACTATCCAGTTTTTAAGGTTTCTGTATACCAGCTTTTGACATCCTCTTACTTTGCTCGGATTATGAAGATCTTAGATTTGTCTTAAGCACTAGATTTCGGAAGCCTGCCTTTTCAGTTGATTCTTTACCACCCTTTTCCTTTTTTATTGTGATGTGATGAAATGTGGTCTAGTCAATGATTTTGGTAAAGGATACAGGGNCAAGCAGGGCACATTCTTTCTTCATTGAGAGAAAGAACCTATTCACCTTTGGTTGACAAAGCTTATACTGGTAGAGCTTTCAACCAAGACTGAATCACTGGTAGTGATAGTGATGGTGGCAGGATAAGATCACTGGTTTGTATAAATCTAAACTATCCAGTTTTCAAGGTTTCTGTATACCAGCTTTTGACATCCTCTTACTTTGCTCGGATTATGAAGATCTTAGATTTGTCTTAAGCACTAGATTTCGGAAGCCTGCCTTTTCAGTTGATTCTTTACCACCCTTTTCCTTTTTTAATCAATTTAAATCTTGGTTGACACATTCTGCTTGGTATGTTTGAGGGCAAAAGCTGGCATAGCATCCCAAGAGGCTTTTTTGTATAACAGTTGCTTTATAGCATGGTAGATCATACCATGTGCATGAGTGGATGTCTGTCTCTGTTAACAAATCTGGTGGGTGACTTCGACTTTCTTGCTACATGCCACAACAAAAGTAATGAAGGAAATGTTGCTCGTCCACGCACGGCTTGAAGTAAATTGGAGCTGCAGAAAAATGTTTATCAGAGCACTTCCTGCAGTAATAACGATATTTTAGCCTAAGGCTGGCATACCGTGACCATGGATGCAAACGTTAAGCAGAATTGGGACCAATCAAATGTGAGATTCACCTTCAATCTCATTCAAGGAGATCAAAGATAATGCACTTGCACTATAAGTATTCTAGCCAAGGACGTATTTTTGAATTGTAAAGATATAAAATGCTCTAAAATGTGACTAAGTCCTTTGGTCTGTACAGTAAATCACCTTTACAGAAATGACCCAGTAATCAACGGTGTGTAAGAAACCAAAGAAAGATTGAGTGAGAAAGTAACACCAAGAAAATCACAGGGAGATCACGTACGATCTTCTCAAAACTTTGGCTTAAAAAAGTTGTTACTGATGCTGCTGTTGAATTGATAGAGCAGATGTTATATTGGTATTGTACTGGCATTTCTCTGAATTTCAAGATTCTTTGAAAGTCTACAAGGGTGTCATCAATTCTGGCTACTCTCTTTTGTCTCTCTTTTTGACAGTGTCAGATATTTTGGGTCATATATTAAAAAATCCCTCTTTTCTGCCTGCATTCTTTCAGATTCACCCTGGAAAATTTTAATGTATCTTTGAAGATAAAGCTTTCCTCATAGATCGGAATTTTTCTTTTTCCATAATCGATATTTGTTTGCTGGGGTGAGTGACTTACATAATTGATCATTGTAAGGCGTCACGTTCTGACAATATTTTTGTGTTGAAGTAGATTGGTCATGAGATGTTTTTCTTCCTCTAAATGTTATTCACAACATCTGTTGCTTAATGTTGCTATCTGTCTTACTGGGAGGTTTCTAAAATAGTTCCAATTTTGAAAGAACTGTAAGCTTTTTAACCCAAACAAATATTGCCTTTTTTATCTTCTGTCAGTTGTTAGATAGTTTTCGAAAGTGTACTTCACAGCAGGCTAGCTGTGTTTTTGATGTTGTTGATGTTGATGTTCATTGTTGCTGTGGAGACCAATGGGGTCAAAATGATTAGCCATCTATAAAATTTCTGTCAAATCTAGAAAAAATAATGCTTATAGAAACCAAGACCTAATCAACAACGACTATTCTTCTTGGAGAACAACACTAAGATGATAGAAAATATATTGCAGATGAGGAGAAGAAAATAGTTAAAAAGAGTATTCAGAGAAAGGAAAAGAAATGTCAGAAATAGAACAAGAGAAAATGACATGGGAATGAAGCTCCCAAAGGCGACAATATGACTGGTAGAATAACTGAATTGTTATAATTTACGATGATAACATCTAATCTTGTGTATAAAAGAGAAAAGGTCAATGACAGCGAATGCTAGAGAGAATAATACTTGAAATAAATTGTACTACTAAGATACTGATAACAAGAGAAAAGAAACTGAAATAATTTTGGAAAAAAAAATTTGCTTAGGGATTTGGTAGAAAAGGGTCGAGTCCATGATCAGATTATTTGTGTGGGACTAGATCTTGATTAATAACTTGCTAACAGCTGGCGAGTAACAAAGAAAACCTGAGAGGATAAAAAGACAGGGTTAGTCAAGCTCACAAACAGCCAGTAATAGAGGCAAGTAAGAAAGAACTAAGAAACTCACAAGCTCTTCTTAACAACATAAAAGCTATTTGTCTTGAAGAAATACCAACTAAGGTATGAAAATGAATAGGAAAATAGTGTGCTCTTGGTTCTTACTTTTCCTATCAACATCGTACTGGTGACAGGACAAGCATTCAGCAAAATACAAAAAAGAAGAGTAAAATTTGCTACAGCAAGTTTAGAAGCATAACAGCAATCAGTTATACCAGGAAATGTTGGGTAGAGTGATGGACAGTAAGGCAGAAAGAAAAGCCTGAATTATAGAAATTTGGCTTTCTGTCAAAAACTAACGCAACCTTTGCCAATTTAACCTTCATGTAACTGTTAAAAGATGATAAAAAGACAACATTCTCGTCGACTTATACCTGAAGCCCTATTTTCATGCACCAAATAAGAAATGAAGTTTTATCAAAAGATAAAAACGATCCAGGTAAAGTTAGCAAGGTGTGTAAAAGATACTTTAGGAGAAAATGAGAAGGTACTGAGCCCTTCTTTATTTGCCTTCGTGGTTGGTGAGTCGACTAACAGTGAGGCAAAGAAGCCTCTCTTAGAAGATGTAGGTTATTACTGCCCGAATTTTCCTGCCATTTTCAATCTAGACGTGTGCCCAGTAAGTGATCATTAAACAGCTTTTGCTACTTTCATTTGTGGATTGTATGTTATTGACAACGGACAAGCATGATCCCTTTCTTTTTCAGGGCCGGACGCCACTTTTATGTTGCTATGAAAAATTACACAGCCATTTTTTGGCACAGCTTTAAAGTAACATAACATCAAACGCCAGGTTTCATACTTTTGAACTAAAATTAATTTATCAATTATAGGTGTATCTTTAGGAACAGGACAACATAACCCGCCTTTCCCAGCCCCGCTGACTACTATGGATGTAGAAAATCCCCTGGTCAATGTGTAGCCCTTGAAATGTATTATGACAACAACTGAATAGGCTTTTTTGGTCGCCTGGCTGAGTAGATTTGATGATTGCTTGTTTCTACTGGAGGGGAAGGATGTTAAAGTTCTTAGTTAAGACAGAAGCTTCTTCTACTTTCCTAGCCACATATTTTCTTTAGGCAAGGTGTAGTACCTGTTTAGCCTCACAAGTTGATGTTACAATTTAAAGCTACGGTAACCAAGGTGGTGGATATATACCAAAGTAAACTGTGCATTTTATAACCTTGGATTCTTATTCAATAGTGTTCGAAAGATGATCTTTTATCAGGACAATGCCTAAGACCACCAATCCCAAGTGGGATACTGATGCTGAAGAGAGAAACAGGAAATTACTTTGTAATTTCAAAATGGTTAAGTGCAACTCACCGAGAAAGAAGAACAGCATGGAGGAAGGAATAATTATAACGGTCGGTTTTTTTCCAGGTAAGGAAGTCTATTGGAGAAAGGTAGTGAAGGACTCTTTCCCTCCGACTGTCAGCAACTAAATCCCCACCAAATTTGACCAAAAGTATTTCAACTGCTGTTGCTAATTGACAGCAGTAGAAGATTTTCATTTCTCATTTTCCTTAGAACTTGCTTATTTTAAACGTACTCTGTCAATGATATCTTTAGCATACACAGGTGAAACCATAATTCAGTTTCTTTAAGTTCGTTCTTTACGTGTGTTGAAATTCTCCACCATTGGTTGGCGTATAAAAGATTGAACATTGTATGAAAACACAACAGCCTTTTACACTTTCCTTTTTTTACTTATTTACACATGGAATTATTTTTTTTACAGGATAAGATGACGCAAGGAATCTTATGTTTTCTGTGTGTCCGAGATCCATATGCACACAATATCCATGGCCAAATTCAATCCTATAGCATTATGCAAGTTAATTAACCATGCCCTTTTTGACGAATTTTCTCCGTGACCTAATTATCGTGTGTCTATAGTACAATTCAAATCACAATAATTTTCAATGTACTAGTTAAAAGATGTTCTCAATAATCTTAACACAGTTTTAGACATAGTTGGTACACAAAGTTGCACTTGTCACCTTCCTGTTAGTTTCTCTTTTCATACAAAGGTATTACGTTTATTTTTTGTACAATGTGTTTACACATTAGTTAAAATTTTGTATATTTACTAAATGCGTTATAATGTCTATAAAGGCGTCAGTCCTATCTGTAAGAAATCATGGTTTAATATCACCAGGAATAGTGCTTTGTGATATATTTTAATTCCACAATTCCTCAGCAATAATTGCTTGATATATCAAATATGCCAGGTGTTAAACCAGTCTCTGAAAGGGTGTGAGCTTATTCGGAAGGGGACTGGAAAAACTAGGAAGGTTAGGAAGTGCTTCATGTAAACTACCAATCTGTTTACAAAAATCATAACGCCATGTTTAACAATAGATAATAAATACTCCAGACTAAACTATCAACGGTTACTACAACTGAATCTTTTACTTATGTCCATCTTATACTTGTAACCAAGTGATTTCCAGCTATCTCACAGGAACTTACTGTTGTTCTTAGTTTTTTATTTCTTCCATAATATACCCTTGTCTTTCTATTTTTACCTACCTTTGATTTAAATTTTTTCATCTTTTGTATTTAAAAGTTCATAATTTTAATAGTCTTTCATTAACAGGGTTTAATACTGTAATTCAAATGTTATCCGTAGTTCTTCCTTTGATTTTATATTGTCTTGGGAGAAAAAATGGCGCACTCAGGTAAAGCATTGGTTTCAAAAATGACCCAGTGAAGATTTTTTGATAGCTATAGATTCGATAACTGTAGATGCTGATTCGAATCCATTTCGTGCACACATAATTTTCACTTTTGTATATCCTTTACTAAGTTCTATTTAAGTAATGTTATTACCAAAAGTAATTCCAAAGTTATATCAAACTATTGATTTATCTTGACATTTCATTTTTGATTCCCAGTCAGATTTTTTAAAGTGTGGTATTTCTGCCTTGAAGAAAGGAAAAATAGCTAGATCGCAGGAGATAGAATTCCCTGATGGCAATGAAGGAAGTGGAACAGGAAGATTATATATATTCTAGGATAGTCGAGCTGCATAAGATACAAGAAAGTAATATGAAAGAAAAAAATACATTTGTTTTTCATTCTTACCAGACAAGTTTAGATCATCCATGAACAGAAGATGAATTTATTTGTACTCTTCCTTTCACCATTCATACATTGCATTGACTTTCCTGAGAACTAAGGAGAGTAGAATCACACTCAAAACAAACAGGAAAGGCGACAAACAGACACCCTGAAATATTCCCCTCTTTACATCAACATCAGCAAAGTCTTTCCATTGGATGTTAGTGAAAGCTTTCACTGACGAATACTTACTTTCACGACTTTTCTCACATTCTCTCCAAACCCAAACATTTTCATTCACTCACTAATCCAACTGTGGGGGACAAGGTCATGAGCTTCTTTATATTCTATTCATGCTATAGCCAGATTAGTATGTCTTTTCCTACAGTCTCTCCAAACAGTCTTGTCAATCAACAGTTGATCTTTTGTCCCACAACTTCTCGTCCTACGTCCTCTTTGTTCTTCTGGTAGAAGATGCTCACTTTCTACATAGATGTACATCTCTTCTGCTATCATTCCTGTCAAGAGCTACCACAACAACAGGAGTCAAGTAATACGATGATAGTTTTCCACTGCATTATCTTTCCTACGGTCCTTTCAGCACAGTACCACACGGCAATGTGTCATCTATATAGCTAAATTATCTTCACCCTCCAATATCATATTCATTTGGTAAGCAATTCTCACATGAAGATTGTTAAGGCTTTTAACCCAATAAACTTGAAAACCATCTTTCCCTGGTGTTTTCCAATTTGGGATTTTTTGACATTGTTTCTGTACATTTTCAATACTTACTCTTACCAGTTCCTTAAGGTGTTGGCCATTATTCTGCTTCTTCAGATCCTTTAACCATCCAGCCTCTCCATTATGTTCGTTTTCGGGGCTCTCAAATGTCACCTCAAACCTTCTGCTCCCTTGAGCATCCGGCACATCAGTTGAAATGTTAACACCTCCATTCAGTTCTTTATATATATCTTCCTCTAATCAACAATAAACATCCTGTTCTGTCTGAATCCAATGATTCTCTACTCATATGTTTCAACCTTTGCCTTCTTTGCAACTGCCCTCTGCTTCTTCGGTTAATATTTTAAGCCTTTTTTCTTTAAATCTATATCTGGCTTCCAGATCCTTCAGCTAACATTTCTTCTTTGTCCCCAATTCACCTTTCTTTTCTCTTTGCAGCAAGTTGACCTCCTGTTTCAATCTTTTAATTTCTTCCTCGATTGTACGCTTCCATCTAAATTATCTTTCTTCCAATATGCGACTTTCTTCAAGTCTAGCTGTTATGCAAGCCACACATCTGCGGCCATGATTAGGTCTTTCGCTTGTGTGATGTTGCACGTTTTCATAAACTTGATAGCTCCATTAACTTTTTCAGTTTTACATCCTAAAGTCTTTTTTGTCAATTTTGTTTAAACGTTATTCGTTCAGTTGTTCTTCCTGCTGTGAAAATTTTATTCAGCTGCTCAATAATTTGTTTCTGTTCAGACTCAAAATAGTTGGTTTCAGCTTCATTTATGTCAAGTCTTCTTACATCAATACCATCTGTCTGATCATAATCAACCTCCTGGTAGTCTCTGACCTCATTTCCCTCATTCCAAATTTCAACTTGACCCTCATTTTCTAGACTAGTATTGCCTTATCGATCACAAGTTGGTCTTTAGTCCCTCTGCTTTTTCCTTTGCACCCTTTTTGCTCCTCTGGGAGTAAGTTCTCACTTTCTAGAAAGCAGAACATCACCTCTGATATTATACCAGTCGTGAACTTCCACATGAGTGGTAAGAAAGTAACTGGTCTAAATTTATCAACTGCATTTCCCTTGGCTATATCTTTTTGACACAGCACAGTTGTACCATATGTCATCCAAAGTGGTATGTCCTTCTTTTCTTCTAGCTATGCACCTTATAAATTCTCTTTATCCAAAAACCTTGCACCCCATCGTGTCCGGGTGCATTCCTGTTGGGCAACTTTTTGCATTGGTTATTGACTTTGTTCTCATTAATCAATATATTTCTCTGCTTTACCTTCCCGATTTCTACTTTTATTCCCTTCAACCAATCAGCTTCCTTATTATGCTCTTTCTCTACACTCCATATTTCACTCCAGATAATCTTACTTTCCTAAGCATTCAGAATACGGCCGTTATTGTTTCCTGTCTGACCATTTAACTCACTGTAGACTTTCTGGCCGTATTCAGGTTCTTTATATCAACTTTCGTAAAAGAGATACCACTAGTATCTCTGCCTTCAATCATAATTTCTTGTAGTTGAACGAAGATCAGTTGTGCTTCCTCGTCCAATGTTTCAACATTCGGAATCAGATTGTCAATATCCTTGTACACTTCACGCAAGACATGATCAGTTCCCTCATCAGGCGTACTTTTGACATTCTCTGATTGCTGCACCTCAGCTTCTACAACGGTCTCATTCCCTTTGTTGTTGTCTGCATCAATCATCCTCCGATTATCTTCCAAAAAATACAATCCTTGACAGAGGTGGGATTCGAACCCACGCCTCCAGAGAGACTAGAGCCTAAATCTAGCGCCTTAGACCACTCGGCCACTCTGCCATACGTCTTTCTTTAAATCATTATTATTTTCATATTATTATTATTATTATTATTATTAATATTATTATAACGGCTAATAACGAGGTGCTTGGTGAAGTTAACATCAATCGGGGAATATTCCAGGAATATTCCTTTCCCCTTTGATCTTTGTTATTGCAATGATCCCGCTGAGTATTCTACTCAACAGAGAGAAGCTTGGATATTTCTTCGGTCACGGTAGGGTATTGGTCAATCATTTATTGTTTATGGACGACTTGAAGCTGTTTGGGCGGAGTAAATGTGAGTTGGAGCCATTGGTCGAGGTGGTGAGGGTTTACTCTAGGGACATTGGAATGGAGTTTGGGTTAGATAAGTGTGCTGTTTTGGAAATTAAAAGAGGTGAAAGGGTTGAATGTGTGGGAATCGAGCTACCGAGTGGGGAGTTGATGAAGGAGGGTGAGGAAGATGGGTACAAGTACCTGGGAGTGCTAGGTCATGCAGAAGAAGATGAAGGAGAAAATTGGTAATGAGTACGTACGACCTGTTAAATTGCTGGCAAATTCGAGGTTGTATGCTGGGAACTTGGTTCGCGGCATCAATGCGTGGGCAGTTAGTGTTGTCCGATACAGCTCTGGAATACTGGATTGGTCTGATGCTGAGCTACGTAAACTTGATACCAAGACAAGGAAGATTTTAACGATGAATGGTGCTTTCCATAGGAATAGTAGTGTAGATCGTCTGTACATCGGAAGAAAGGATGGGGGTCGTGGCCTGATCAGCGTTGAAGATTGTGTGAGGCAGGAAGAGTTAGGGTTAGAAGAGTATGTACATGCTACTGAGGAGACGATTTTGGAACAGGTGGCTGGAATGATTATGCATGGAAGGGAGACAAAGAAGCATTACAAGACGAGAGTGGTTGAGGAGAGAAAGGAGAGATTGATGGAGAAGGCTATGCATGGTAGGTTCTTTCGGGAGATGGATGAAAATGCAACAGAGAGATCAGTACAGTGGGTTAAAGGTGGTTTCCTTGCAAAAAGCACAGAGGCATTTGTGTTTGCTGCTCAAGAGCAAGCATTGAGGACAAGGTTGGCGCAGTCGAAGTGGGATGGTGGTGTTAGTCCTATGTGTCGCATCTGCGGAATTGAATCTGAGTCAGTTTGGCATGTTGCGTGTGGGTGTAAGGTACTGGCTCAGAAGGAGTACAAGAGGCGACATGATAGGATGGGATTGAGAATATATTGGGAGCTGTGCAAGAAGTATGGGTTGAAATGTGCGGGGAAATGGTTTGAAGAGGTGCCTGACAAAGTTAGAAAGAGTGAAGATGGTAGGTTTGAAGTTTGGTGGGATAGATCAGTGGAGACAATGCAACAGGTGGAATGTAATCGTCCGGATGTTGTTGTTGTTGACCACACTAAGAACAGATGGCTGGTTGTAGATTTTGCTGTGCCTTCCGATCGAAATGTGACATCTAAGGAAGAAGAAAAGGTCACTAAGTATTCTCCCTTGGCCCAACAAATCCAAAAGTTACATAGCGTATGTATCAGCGTTGTCCCAATCGTCGTGGGAAGCTTAGGAGTGGTGACGAAGCGCTTGGAGCGCAGTTTGAACGAGTTGGGCACCCCTGGTGTCTTGGGTGGACTCAAAACATCTACCATCATTGGAACCACCAACATATTGAGGAAGGTTCTTAACCTTTAAGCTACTGGTCGGTAGCCGGGGTTAAGTCTTCTCGTCTTGCAGGTGAATACCTTCTCCCTGTGCGGGCTGTCATGCTGGACATGAACTTTGTTATCATTATTACTGGGTTTTTTATTAATTTATTTATTATTTTATTTGTATTTACTTATTCATTCTTCTTCTTCCTCTTCCAACTCTCTCTTTCTCCGAGAGCATGGTGACTAGAAATGTACGAAGAAAGATGTTTAAGAAACACAGTCCCAGGGGGCATATCCAGCCTAATAACTCACAGTGACTTCCACAGGCTACTGTGCACGATATGGGCATGATATTTTGCAAGAACCGAAAAAAACCACGGTCATGCAAACAAATATTTAGCTTGGCCTACAACACTCTCTTGGGTACACATTGACAACTTAATACATTAAAAAGACATAATATAAATACAATGAGGCAAAGTGATTTTCAAAATGTTTTCCTGAAATAATTCTTTCTACTAACAACGACATGCTATCTCATCTACCTTATCATCAAGGTGGTAAGTTTATGCCTATATCTAACCCGTTGTTCATAACTATATAAACTATATATACCAATGGTAAAGGTAGACCGTCATATCGAAAAATAACCAACCAGTATAAGCCACCCTGGATCTTGATCTGAATCCGGAGAGCCGGCTTGATGGTACATTGGTGGTAGTCAAAGGAACCAATAATGGCTTCCCTAGCCAACTTTGACGGACACCCAGGAAGCAACTTTTTAACCCTGGGAACATCTTGGCTATTGTGTCAAAAATAAAATTAGCTATATTCAATACAGTATTACAAGGTAACATGATACAAAATCTAAGCTTTCTGGGTTGGTTGGTTACGTTTATTTCTAGACTGAGTTTCTATCTTAAAAAATGGCCCCACAAAACCCACTTTTTCAGCATTGGCGGCCGTTTTGATATTGATGTAAAATAACAAAATAGTCTTTATTTAAAACAGGGTTTCAAGTTACCTTGACACCAAGATTGAGCTTTCTACATTACGTTATTAGATTAACTTTTGTAGCAGGTTACTACCTTTCATAATAAAAGAAGTCCTGGTATAGACAACATTTATTCTGAATATATCGAGGCTTCGGTGAATCACTAAAAGACGCATTGATAGAGCTTCCTTACTGTGTACTGATATAACTTAGTGCTTCTTAAGCGTTCAGAGAAGCTCTAATAGTGGTGCTCTTCAAAAAAAGTAGTCGCCTGGAATATTGAAACTACCACATCCAATCACCACAAATTAGTCTGCAAGCCATATTTCTTTATCTTTTATGAGCATAATCTCAACACATGTCAAAGAAGATCTAAGCAATACTTGTCAGATTCAAGCTACCTATCAAGAGAGTAACAGGACAATCGAGCAGATAATAGCTTTAGACCAAATCATCGATACCTATTGAATTCAACAGTCCAGTTTTAATAGCCTTCACAGTCTTCGCTAAAGCATTTGATAGCATCACACTCGGCTGCCTTTAGAAAAACCTGTAGAAAACAAGACTGAATAAGCGATACGTAAAGTCTCTTAAAGCCAACTTACGACAACTCAACAGCAGTTGCTAAACTGAGCCATGTTAGGTTATGTTCTTTAGGAATTCTTATTTATACTATCAGCAATGATCATTATGAATTCTAAAATAAAAGTCAGGCTTCTCTACAGGTGGTATCTTACTATCTAATCTCAGCTATTCCTATGGCATTGTCTCGAGTAGGAATACCAGCCATACAAGGTATTCTTAATTGCATTGGAAAGTATTTTGTGAAAATGGTCTTTCCATCAATACGTGGACGACAGAAAACAAGACTATCCCTCTCCATCTAATTGTGTATGGCAAACCGTTCAGTCAGGTTCATGAGTTTCTTTCCCTTGGTTACAAGTTATAGGATTTTCAAAAATGTGCAGCAACTCCCAAGTATAAGATTTGTTGAGGATCGGCATCAATTGAAAAGAAATAGGCTTTTGGACGTCCAAATGCGCAGTGAATTACATTAAAGCAAAGCTCTACAAAACGTATATATTACCTTTTGTGTTCGACGGATATAAATCCATGAAACGGAGATCTTTGCTATACCAAACTTTCGAGACCTTCGAGGGTCAAAAGTCTAATGACAAATCACTAACTATTGGACCATATCGAAATCAAATATCTACATTTGTTCCAATAATCTCGATGATAAACTCAAAAGATCTATAAATACACGGCTACATAAAACGGCTTACGTCTGGGCTACTCTTGAGGGCTTGATTAATGGTAATAGGTTAAAAGACAAGTCACGCAAAAGGTGCCGAGACACAGTGTAATACAAGTGGTAATAACATGACATACACAATCAAAATCTCCGTAGACGATTTACTCCGATGATTTACTTAGTGTTACCACGCAAGCTTCAGATAGAGTCAGTGTATCAATATAATATTTGATAAGAGGCCTACATGGTCCACTTATCCAATAAGAAAAAACAAAAAAAAAAGATGGCAACAGGGATTACACTCTTTGCTTTTTCTGATTATTTAAAGGTGCTTTTATGAAAAGGAAATACATATGAAGTTGTATTACATATTAATGTATACTTGGAAGCAGCTGTAATCAATTACATAGTGGTGCTGCCAATGTTTCATCTTCCTCCGAGTCCTCTTTCACAATCAAGCTCTCAGAACATACATCCATTCATTTTTCTTCATTGGGTATAAATGGATTTGGCTCAGTAGAGTTCATGCAATCCAAGTTCTTTTTGAATATCCACCAACCTTCACAACAAGGGTGACCGACCATCTCTGAAGCATGTGATTACGTCATCTTGGCTCCCATTCGTGGGGCATGTTAAATCATAAGAGACAAAAGACTTTTCTTAATCTTTTGGCTTGCTCTGTCCCAGGATTTTAAACTCCATTAAATTACTCCTCTACCCGGGGGTGGCTTTAAATTTCCACACTCGATTTCTTCGTGAAATTTAACAGTTAACAGCCATTCATCGTAAAAAATATGTTTCAATGGCTTATTCCAGGATAAATTTGGTGCCAGTATATAACATGTGTATTCCCAGGTACCAACACTGCGTCGATTTTTTTGTTCTTTAAAGAGTTTGTGGCAGAATCTTCAATGTGGCATCCGTAAGTGTTCTAGGCTAGTAATCGCCCTGCAAACGAAAAGGTGTCAGGGATGTTTTCGATCCAATGACTTGTTTATTGCAAATTCATCCAACCATTTGATGCCTCGTCATCAAATGTTTGGATGAATCCACATCTCGCTTGGCTCATTTAAACAAGATGAATGACTCCGACTTATTCCCATTTTCTTACACTGTTAAACTGACATTGCGACATTTTTATTCCCAGTTAATGTTTAAGTGCAGTTTTTACTCCAGTTTTATCAACAGTTGACGATGAAACCAGGTCCCACCAAACAGGTGTCTCGTCCTTAGCATCTATATTATCCATCGTGTAATTGTGTTGGAAGCGTAACTTGCATTCTCAAAAGTCACGTAACCAGTTTTGAAACCACAATTTCTGTATCTTTCGGACACGTAGATGTTTTCCTACGTAAATATAAACTATTCATTCTCATAAAATTTTTGCACCTACTGCTTTCACTTTGAACTACACAGTTGGTGTTGGTGTTTTTTGTTGGGTTTTTTGTTTGTTTAAACGTCATTTCCCCCCCCCCCCAGTTATTGGACCTCAGACGGCACCCTTCATAGGGACTTGCATTTGGCATGTAAGGAACTCCTTGACCGGATACCCTTCCTGATGCCAGACAAAGGTGGGTTTTTTTGTAAATTTCCAAATTCTTTTCGCCTGCTCGCGGAATTGAACCTGTAACCATTTGGTTATGGTTCAACTGCACTAACCATTAGGCCACGGCTCTTCAACTCCACGCTATCCTTAAGCAAATTTTTTCCTTTGGGAGATACAAATGCACTACTAAATTCATTCATGTTCACTCAGTGTTGCGTTATGTAACTTCATGTAAGCCCCACTTCACGGACGAAAAAAGGTTCTTTCTGGCGTATTCAGGTTTAAGTAGACGCTCTTACGATAGACACACAAGCAATTCCCTGGACAAACAGGATATTAAAACCGACAAAAAAGAAACAACTACTTAGTTTTAAGAAACGGAGATTGCAAACAGAGAAAACATCTGTCCTCATTGTTCCTCTCCATCCCTGAGATATGCTATTAAAGTTTCCTAGTTTTTTTCGGAATTATTAAATCACTTTTCTGTTAATTAATAAAATAAACAATTAAATCTTGTCATTTCATTGACAAGTTTTAATTGTTTTTTTTGTTTTTTTTAAATGCCTCGAGCAAGTGCATTGTAATCAAGGTGTAAAATGTATTTTAATAAATAATTCATAGCCACCACTTTTACAAAGATTGCTGAGTACCATGTGTGGGACAGAAACATATTTACAAATCTAATACAAGAACTGAAGCGCTAATGTATGACAAGTATACGCTGGGTTTTTACAAACGCATTCAAGACGAAGTCATTCTGGAAGGGCATTTACCGATCCTATATTTACCGAAATATTGCAAACAAAACATGAAGCAAAAACGAAGTTTATTGATACTGATGTAGTTGAAAATGAAATAAAAAGGTTTTCGTGGTAAAATTAATGAATTGGGACTGAAAAATAAATACAATGGCTTTCTCAAATTATTTTTCTTTTATTACAAATTCGAATCTTTTACAGATGGGCTATTTTTTGAGGGGTTCTTATTCGTAGGCGGTGCTTGTTAGAATTTCTTTTCCTAAAGAGAGACCCATGTTCAAGGCAGGCCCTTAACCAAAACATTACAGTAATGGCTTTTACATATTTTTTATGATAATTGCTATTTTTAAAATAATTGGAGACTTATGATCTAGAAAATCCGTCAAGAATTTCCCCTTTTTTCAACGTCGCAAAATTAACGTAGTTAAAATTTGAGTAATTGTCATCAATCGTCAGATGTTTAAATCAGGATTTATTGACAGGCAATAATTGCAAACTCCCTTGCAAGCAAAGTGCTACTTTTGTCCTAGGGTTTACTATTTTAGCAAAAGCTCAAAGTATAAAACTTGCTATATACTTAAAGTATCATATACCTGAGAGTCCTACGATTCAATGTTCTTGAATTATGACAATCTGAAAAGTGCAGTAATGAGAAGGGGCATACCGATGGCTTCTCTTGTGGAGCATTTTTAATATTCTTCAATTCAAGGCAATAATGTTCAAGCAATGATTAGGAGGACGTTTGTGAAAATTGTGGTGTTGACTTTTCACAGAAAATTGTTTCGATACCTTTTACGAAATCAAAGTTGGTGTGAGAGGAGGACAACATTGCTCCAGGACTAAGCCACAGCTCGCCTTACTCAACAAGAAAATTGTAAAATAAAACAAAATCATGAATTTTTAAAGCAAGAATTTCAAATTTTGGGTGTCACCTCTACAACGTAGTGGCTGAATTTGTGATGAAGTTTGGTTAGCAAGGCAAAGTTGAAATTGTCAACGTAGCTTAACGTGACTCACACCATTAACAGTTTAGAAAATAAGATCCTGATTAGTCAATGACTGTAGCCTGCTCTAGTGTAGCTTGGTCCCTTACATTTTTGCAAAAAGTCAAAAAACATTATAAAACCACAGTCAGTCTTACATTGAAATATCTGGTTGTACTAAATGAGTTTGAATGAGTATTCCGGAAGTAACTTACACGTGACAATCGGAGCATTTTCTAATGTAATTGAAATATTTGAAATAATGACTGTAGCTTGAGAGAACCTTGAAACTCCAGAGATCTACCACCGATCCTTAAGCCATTAATATATTAAAAAGTTAGAAACCAAAACATTACTAAAAATCACGAAACTAGATTATTGTTTTTATTGTTATTGCAGCGTTCAGGACTGAAGATAATGAAAGACTAAAGACAAGAGTAAAGATTATGAAAAGTAGCCAGGCGTAAGACAATTAGCCGCAACAGGTGGTGAAGCTGTAGTCCTAGAGGACTCAAGTCATGGAGAAAATGAAACTACCCCTTTTTCCCCTTCTTTCTAAGTGTACTGTGACGCATAATTGTGTTACCTGCCAAGATACCAGCCATGATTGAAATAATACCATTTTCTTCATTGTGAGAAGCTCTTGACAGACCAAAGTCTAGCTTACAACTGTGACTGAGGTCAGGAAGAGCATCCAACTGTAAAACCCCATGCTGCAGAAAAAGGATCTCTGTACTATATCAGCCAGAGGGTAGGGATAAAGAGATCCCCAAACATGACGCATTCCCACTTTCCCCATTTGATCCAAAAGGTGGACTAGTGGGCTGCGGATCACGATTATGACTAAAGGCAAAGCGGGAAAATAGGTTAGAACAGCCATTATAACAGGAAAATGAAAAAAAAAATCTATTTAAAAGTACTTAAAAAGAGATTCACTGATTTCGCATTTTTCCAAGAAACAAGTCATTTATTTGTGGGCACATTAAAGCAGGGGAAAGACGTAGAGCAAAGGACGTTAAAGTAAAGTAAATATATAAATGGAAGATGAAGTATTAGAGATACATGGGAAAACAAAGGCTGAAGGTCAATACTAAGGAAACTGAGGCCATGGTCAGTAGTAAGCGTAAAAGAATAATAAGGATAGTTGACAGTGAATATTGAACTAAAACAAATTAAGACATTCAAAGACTTGAGAGTGACATTCAGTGAATCAGGAGGTTCTAAAGTAGCAGATAGAGCTACAGTGTATGCAGCATGGTATAAATGGAGAGAGAGGTCAATTGGTTTCTATATGACAAGCGAATACCACGGAAGTTAAAAGTTAAGACTTTCCTAAGGTATAAGCATCTTCATACCTGTTGTTGTATAGAGTTGAAGCGTTGACGATGAGGAGAAAGGAGCACCCGTTGTTTGAAACTATGGAACTGAGAGAGCCTCTAAGGGATAAAGCAATGACTCTGATGGACAAGGAAAAATGAAAGAATTATAAATGAAATTGAGTGGAAAACATCAATGTGAAAGTAAGATAATTAAGAATGATATAGTATGGATACCTTCTATAGATCAATGATCATAGCATAATAAAAAGACATGACAGGTAGAAATAACGGGCAGCAGACCTAGATAAGAAAGGAGAACAAAATGGCGTATACAAGAGGAGGACGTTATAGAACCCCTATCGGTCATCCGAGCCGGAGGAGAGTGATGAAGATGACGAAGAAGAGAAAGAAGAAAGATGACGAAAAAACGTTTAAGCTATTGGCACTGTTACATACAAGCATTTGCCTGAACTCGTGCATGAAGTTATTATCCCAAAAATTGTATTTGAAACATCCCACTACCAGCTTCTGTTCTTGGATATCATAATCTTGGAAAAAAGTGTAATTAAGTATCTGAATCAAAACAGAATAGAAATATGTAATAAAACAGTCAGATGTGGTCAGTTTATTAAATATTAAATACTTTTATTTGGTGCATGTAGAAAACCCTGGTCTATTTTTTTTAAACAACTTTGCTTTTCCGGGGAAAAGTGATTCTATTCCTCTACCTATTGGTGCTAATGCCTAAAACACAGCCAATTTATGTCTGCACAATACAGACTGAAAGCTAATTTTGTTTTATTTTGAATTTCGTCTTATTTACTCCTTTCCTTTTATGTGGTCAATTTCAAGCAATGCTACCAGTAAAGGAAATTTAATGGCCTCGTGAAGCTCCATTTTACACTCAGCTTTAAGCAAATCACAAAGATGAAGTAAAATCGAGCAAGATTTTTCTTAATTCAAATTAACCGGAAGGTATATACTCCCCCCCCCCCCTGGAAATTATACCTACGTTTTTAGTGTGTGACTTATACTCCAAGGATGCATATTTGTAAGATTTCAAACATTGTAATGCCAGATATTTCTTTTCGGGGCGTTAGCCGACAGGTCATTTGTTGGTGGGCACATTAAGACAGGGAAAGCAAGCCATTTACATTTATTTGAGAGGCCGTAAAATAGAGAGAAATAAATTTGTGGGCGCCTTTGACCAGGGGAGCTCATTTATTATGGAAATTACTGTAGCTGCCGAAAGATGAAAGGATTACTGGAAAAAATTGTGAATATTGATTGTATACAAATACATATACATACATATATATATTATATGTGTGTATTATATATATATATATATATATATATATATACAAGATAAAACACGAAAAATAAGAACTATGATTGCAGCTAATAGTTTCACGATATTTCGACCATCAGGCATATCGTGAAACTATTAGTTGCAATCATAGTTTTTATTTTTCGTGTTTTACCTGATGTTTATTGCTCTACTATGTGCTTTGAGCATTTTTTGATGCGAATACACAAAATTAAACACACACACACATACACACACACACACACACACATATATATATATATATATATATATATATATTGTGTATTGTGTACATTAATACATACCGATATGGGGAGAAACAAAGTTCCAGATACTTAACTGTACCCGCAGCTTTTTAATAAGTGTATATTAATTAATTAAAAGAGGCCCACCTCGATAGAATTACAATAATTCAACCTGCAATACTTGTGAGCAGTTATGGTAACTATTTGGCTCAACCAAATAACGAGATATATTATTAATTTGAATTAAATGCAGCATACTTTCAATAATTAATGATAATGACCTTTTCCAAATTTGGAATATTTGCCACATTAAAAATGAAAAAACCTTGCAATTCTTCTAATACTTCAGTTCTTAAATCAGCTCAAACACAACATTTTTCAGGATGGTATGTAACAAAACTGTTTTTCAACAATACACTGTATTACTTTGTAATGTAAAATAATTTCTATCTACATTCCATATAGATTTAGTATGATTTCAAATGAACTCCTGTAAAACATAGTTCTCGTTCTATGAATATTAATATAAGTGTTGTGTTTAATGAGCACTATGCTTTAGTGGTCTCTTTTGATTCATCAGAGTAGAATATACATAAGTGCTTACTTTTACGTTATTTGTGGTAATTATTGAAGCGAAGTTACTACAAATATAGCATTTGCATGCAAAATAACCCGAGAGCTAGCAAAGGCAGCTCTTTATATTTTAGCTGTGCTATACAGCACAGATTTAAAGACAAGAAAACCTACAGTTGACGTAAGTAATTGATTTATCACAAAACGAATAAAAAGCCACTATCTCATCTGAGCAACACAATAGAAAAGTGACCAATGGACATTACGGAAACAAGTTTCATTTGTTAACTCAGACAAAAAGATGTAAAGTACAGTATAACATTTACAGTTGACTTGCAGTGTACCATTGCATGTCGAATTTTTGGTTGACGGAGAAAATGAAGTGGAAACCTACTAAGATCAAGACCTCTAGAAGCATACGAGTTGGTTTCCTGGGAGCTGCTAAAGTAGGAAAATCTTCTATCGTAAATGATATTATTGGAAATCGTCAAGATTGTTGCAAAGACTATAGACCCACTATTTTGGAAGAGCATGAGTTAGTTCATAGCTTTAACAATAGTCAATGTCATATTACTTTACTTGATACAGGTGGGTTGTTTTTGACAGCTGATATGTTAAATTATGTCATACATAATGTTGATGTTTTTGTGCTTGTTTACTCCCTCGACGATGAAAAGACAAAGGATTTCGTAATTTCAACTTTGTTGCAAATCTCAGAAGTAAAGAAAATGCATCCAAAATCGTTACCTGCTCTTATTGTTGGAAATAAACTGGAGTTATTATATAGAAGTATTTTTGATATTTACGATGATTCTAAGAATGAATTATTGATTGACGATACAGAACTCAGTTTTATGTGTGAAAATCAAATCAAGATTTCTCATCGGTGCCAGGTGAATAGCGATCTTGTTAAAGAGAAAATTATGCAGCTTAAGAGAAAGTATAAGGATTTGCATACATGACATTTAATTAAAATTATTCAGCTTTAGTTTGACCATGGAATTGTACATATAAGGCTAGGATTTTACAATCATAAATAATTATTTATTCTGTATCTGAATTTGAATAATGTTTTGCTGACATCCTGGTATCTGATATTGGTAGCACCAAACAATTGGATCTTATTACCGGATTGTTTATTAAAGACATTCAAAATGGAGGTAAAAAATTACCAACAAATTAAAACCCCATGTCCATTAACATATAACTTGTGGATCCACGAAATTAAAAGCAGTCAAAATTATTTATTTCGTAATACAGAATCTAATATCACTCAGGTCTGTAATTCAACAGTAGATATAAGAAGGTCACGTAAATCTAGTTATCTTATCAATCCAAAACTTAAATGGCTCGATTATACCAACTACCTCTGTAATAACAAAACAAGAGCTAGAGTCTTTTTTTGGTATTTTTGAATTAAATATGTTGAAACTGAAACGAAATCTAAGTGTATTAAATCATTATTTGCTTTTACCCTGATGTATCCAAACGCCTTTGCGGCTGAAATGGAAGTATTGTTTCGAGTCCATGGAATATTTTCTTTACTTAAGTTAGTGTGAAGGAACATAGGGAAATAAGGGTCTTTTGCGTGATTTTTTAACGATCTGTAAAGTGCATACGATAGAATGTGTAGAAAGGAAAGAGAGATTTCAAAGGGAGTAGGGGAAGGAGTACCAGAAAATAACTAAGGAGTTTTTTGTGACTTGTACAGAAATATCACAACTTAATCAAAAAGCCCCTAGCAATTTGTAGCTGTAGTAGGACTACGGAAGGGCTCAGGATAAACCAAATTTTACTTACTACTGTGGCTTTTATAGCCATTTGGCATACCACTTGATTTATTGACACTATTTCCTAAACAAATTCATTCTACAAACTGGATCTTGCAAGTGACAGCTATATTTTCCCTAGGGCCCTGTAGTTATACCTATCCAGATTTTGTTGGTTATTTTGAAGTCTTTAACCCCAAGCCAGGCTTTAAGCCACTGTCGCGTAGAGGGTTATTTGTCTTATTTGAATTTTTTCTTTGCATTTTTTAATCTTCTACTTTATTGATTTCTTCTCTCTCCCTATTCTGTCTCTGAAAACATGTACAATTTAAGTAGCATCCCAGTTATAACGGAGAAACAAATATTACCTATAGGGAGGTAGCCGGAGTTCGAAACGAGACCCTCTTGTATGGTAACCTGTTGACTTAACCACTTTGACACTAGTCCTGTTTTGTGTCTATTCTCAAAAGGGATCGTTCAAAAAGTAGGTAAATACTTCGGTTGGGATTGTAAACATCGTTTTTGTCACAGAGGGTGATCAAGAGGGGGAAGAATACATGTCCCCATTACGTACCACTTCAATTCGTAGGTACTATTGACAATCATAGTCAATAAGTTTATTTAAGGTATCAGAATACTGTCAATGGGTGTCAGATTAAAAGGCATTCTTTCCTACGATTTTCATCCTTTTAAGAGAACCATAGTAATAAGCCAGTTAATTTCTTGTGTGAGCAACACTCTTATAGTTTTACCTTTGATAAGCACGTTTAGCTTTTATCTTGCGAAGTAACAAAAGGTTTCATAGCTTGATGCGCAGTTAAGGAAAGTGGTGGTAATTTTTTCAACAAGTCACTTTTAATGGCTTACTGCAACTTGCAAAACTAAAGCAAAGTTGTTGCAAAATTCATCTTGCTTATTTATCAACTAAGGGAAGAGCTGAAATTCTTTCCTTCGTAAAAATTTCTTACCTTACTGTTATTATAACATATATCTGTGTCTGTTGCCATGACCGTTAACCCCTTTCGAACTATTAAACGCCTTTGTCATGACTTTTAACCCCTTTTGAATTATTAGATTGAAATGTATAACACATGCAAACAATATGCCCCAGTTTTTATACTCCTAAAATTTCCTTAAAACCAACTCTTTGGTTCTCCATATTTTTGTTACGCCTATATTCACAGATTTGATTCAAATCACTTGAAATAAATTTCTTTCTTTTCATTTAATAGATTATACCTTATAGCTATATTTTACCTTCGTTAGAGGAGTCGTGGCTTAATTGTTAGTGCAGCTGGACCGTACGCTAGAGGTTCCGGATTCGATTCCCCAAGCGGGCGAAAAGACTCTGGAACGGTACAAAAGAAAACGCCANTTAACCCCTTTTGAATTATTAAACGCCTTTGCCATGACCTTTAACCCATTTTGAATTATTAAATTGAAATGTATACACATGCAAACAATATGCCCCAGTTTTTATACTCCTAAAATTTCCTTAAAACCAACTCTTTGGTTCTCCATATTGTTGTTACGCCTATATTCACAGATTTGATTCAAATCACTTGAAACAAATTTCTTTCTTTTCATTTAATAGATTATACCTATACCTTATAGCTATATTTTACCTTCGTTAGAGGAGCCGTGGCTTAATTGTTAGTGCAGCTGGACCGTACGCTAGAGGTTCCGGATTCGATTCCCCAAGCGGGCGAAAAGACTCTGGAACGGTACAAAAGAAAACGCCATTGGCTGGTGCTAAGAAGGGCATCCGCCCAAAAAATTCCTTTTATGCCAAATACCAGTCCCCGTGAAGGGCACCGTCTGAGTCCCAGTTACTGGGGAAAATGATTTCGAAAAAAAATAAATTAGTTAATAAAAAGAAATTATGTTGTGCTCGGACACCACACATTCAGCCTTACGGAACTTCGTTTGAACCAACAAGCCTTTTAATTTGCAATAGAATTCTCTGTTTACATGTCACCTCTACACCTCACCAGCAAGCAGTTGACAAAAAAGTAAAAGAGAACATTTCTACTAATTTTCTGATGCCGTGCCCCACTTCCGATGGTTGTTGAACTGATTATAATAAAAAAAGACTTGTTATTTATTGAGGAGTGGAAGAATTTGCAGGTCGTCTCTTCTAATGGAGTTATTGTTTTGCAACCCATGGCTGCCTGAAGAATACATGACCTATGTTCCGCTTTGGTAACCATGTCATCTCGTCTGCCTTTTGAAGCTTAATGATTCTTTAACTCCTAAATGATGCCAACAATTTAACTTTAATTAAAGTCAACTCAAAGATTATTTGTTTCTTCAGGAACGTTAATGATTCATTTAACTCAAAGAGTCTTTATTTCAACAGGAATGTTTACGTTTTAATTCAAACAGAGCCAACTCATTCGAAAATTGATCTCATAGAAATTTTAACAATTGATTCAGATTCCTGGATACAAACATTTAATCAGTTTTGAAAATTCTGAAGGACTCAGAGGAAGGCATAGATGTAAGATCTTTATCATCTCTTGAGTCGTAAGCTTTTTCTGAGCTACGTTTCGAGAGATACATCTCCCATCGTCAGGCTACTGAAATGACTAGGTATGGCTCCTTTTATACCTTGGTAGTGCGGGCCTACATGCTGTGTTTGTTTTGTTTGTTGTGTTTCTTCCTTATGGCTGAAAGCCATATTTCTGGAGTGATGTAGGATATACTGTTGATATGATTGCTGTGCTGTAGGGAATGGGTTTTTTCTTTCATTTTTCTTGTTGTTGTGTTGGTTTCCTTGTCTATAATCCTTTTATTTTCCCAGTCAAAGGTGTGATCTTGTGTCCAACAGCTACTTCATGATTTTTAGTGGCACCTCTTTGAACAGCTGTCCTGTGTTCTTTTTCCCTTTGACCCAAGAAACACTTTGATTCGTCCATGTAGGAGGCAGGACAGTCCTTACATTGTAGTCTGTAAACAGCCGTACCTAGTTATTTTAGTATCCTGACAATGGTACAAGTATTACTCGAAACGTAGCTCAGAAAAGCTTACGACTCAAGACATAATAAAGCTCTTACATCTATTTAATCAGCTTCTTCAAGATTCTTTGGGATGACTCTTGTGAACCTTTCCTTAATCGTTTTGTAATCGATTGATCGAATGGATCAAAACAGCGGTAGCTGTTTGGTTAAGAAGGAAACCTCCACACAGAAATATTTTGGTTGTAATGGGAACAGTTATTTCATTACAAGGAATAGTTAATTTCAAGAAATCATTGTCTTATTGTTTGTAATGCATAGTCTAACAAAACTCCAGTTTGGCAGACTGAAGTTGTATGTGAAAAGACAACATAGCCAAAGCTGCTAAGCCAGAAATATTCTTCAAACTATTGTAAACATACTGAAAGACACCAGCAAAATCTGCTTGCTATGTTCAGTTGTCGTTGCAGATTAAAGCCAAAATTATAATTGTTGATTATTGTAGCCATGACATGAGTTATCTACAAAGATATGAAGGATAACGATTAGACTTTCCATTAACTGAAAAGATTATCAATCTGGTATTGACTTGCCTCCTCCAAAAATTGTTGGATTTTTCCACAAGGTATTAATTATAATAGTGGTCAAATCATGCGAGAGTTTCCCTGTTCAAGTCTCACCCAATCCTTTGAAGTTCAAATGTCGATTCTTTCCTCACTTATAAGTAGGTGACTATAAAATTTAGATACGTTTTCCAACATCAAATTAAGTGGAAGGTAAAATTAAAAGTAATGAAAAGAGCGACGACAAAAAATTCACTGGCAAATAATCCTCTACGCAGAAGTGACTCCTACTCTTGCTTAGGATAAAATGCATAAGAAAATACTATTTATTGGCATTTACTTCTTTGACAGAATTTTCTAACATTTTACTTTACAATCAACTTACAGGCAAGATTAAAAATTGTATATTTAGTACTTTTTCGTGGACTTTTACAGAAATAATTAAAGAGGTTTTTATCAAACTTGACTTGAAAAAAAATCCCCATCCTGATATATTTTCAATCATCATCCATAACCCTACTACTATATACGAAAATATACAAGGTTTTTCGATTAAAGCACGCTTGGTAAACAGTGAGGCTCTATTGCCTTTCACAGAATTCCGTCTATGGCAGATCCAAACAGAGGGGATCAACAACGATGGAAGAAAAACAAGGATTACACACCATGGACAACGAGACATGCGATTAACTTCCTTAAGCCCCTCCACCATGGAGCACTTACCTTTGGTTAGCAAATATTTAGTGTTAAAACATACTAGACTAGGCAGTGATACAGACAAGGACCAGAAGCTCAATACATAATTTTAGGCTAAAGGCAAAAAAGTCAACAAATATTCTTGTCCTGCTATATAGAATACAAGGGAAAATGAATATGAGAATCTGATTGCTGCCCAACATCCCAACATTTTTAATCTAATGCAATATTATGATTTCTATAACAACTGAAATGACTATATATTTAGCAGCAGTACACTTTCCGACATTTCCTGAAGGGGTACCACAGTTCAATATTTATTTCATTAACAGGGTACCAGCATTTCTAACGGTTTGGGGTCAAGTGATAAAATTGTTTTATTTGATATAAATAAATAGTATGAGTTTGACCATTATTTGTTATAGTATTAATTGCACATATGACGATTTAGCCTCTAGGTAGTTTCTTCAAGTTTACAGGATTACATATATTGGAAGAAGACTTTCTGATAGCGCGCCTGTAATTACCTGTGACAAACGAATGGCTTAAAAATTACTTCAATTGAAATGTGAATGATCAATAGCTACATAGACATGCGGACATAAATTTTTGTTTTATTTTTAATAATGATAAGGAAGTAAAGTGAGGATTGATAAAGTAATTTTTTTTCTAAAACTTAATTTGAGATGGACATTTTAAGAAGATAGCTAATGGAAATGAAGTTTTCCACAAAGAGGTTTTCCTGTTTATTATCGTACAAGATTACCTTTTCCCATTCAACTTTATGCTACAATATTTCTATTGTCCTACTTTATATCAGTTAAAGTCATCCTTTTTAAAAATATATTTAATCCCCCCAAACTACATTTACCCCTTGCAGCTTTCTAAATGACGTTGAGTTCCCTGTAAACAAGATGTCAGCAATGAGAAAAGAATTGATCCATAGTCCAATTGTTCTTACTGTTTACAATAGTGTAAATTCTACGAAATCAAAAGAACAGCTACCAACTGTACAAGAAGCTTTATGTTGAATATTTATATTCCCTTGGGTTAACGACCGCTGTGTATGTATTGTCGACGAAGGAAATTTGCAAAATGTGTATGCCAATATGTCTTGGAGTTTTTCAACAGAACTGTGAACCTAAGTTTTCTTCTACTGGCGAACATTTCGGAGACCAAAATTCTTTGAGGTGGTTATCAAATAGAAAGAAAATTCCTCCTTTGACAATTTCTATATTAATGCTATTAAGTACAGATATTTTAATTTGATTTTTATTCAACACCTTTAAGTCGCTGTCCTTATCAAAAGCACCATTCTTGTTGTTGTCAAAAATAACATGCTTGTGTTCTTCCAATCTGTCTAATTTATTACCAATAATTAGTATCGGTAAGAAATTACTGTCTTTTCCTTTGAGATTAGCAACCTTTTCTAACGTAGCAATAAGAAAGTCTTTGGAAGCTTGGTTATCGATCGAGTATACAAAGAGATATATATCAACATCATTAACGAGAACTTGCAGCATGTCAGAGGTTACAAACAACCCTCCAGGCTCAATAAATGTTGTTTTCAAAGTTTTATTTTCATAAAGAAGTTTCGTTTTCTGCACATCTAAAATTGTGGGCTGATACCTTTCACAACAGTGAGACATGTCGCCTTGTAAGTGTTTAATAAGACAGCTTTTTCCAACGCCTGGTGCTCCAGAAACTAGAACGTTTAGACGCAGGTTGTTATTACCATTCACTCGTTCCTTCATTTTATTTGTTAGAAAATTCTTTGCAACATGAAACAAATAGGGTCCATACGTACTGCAAACCTAGACACAATATTCACTCGTTTTCCTCGGAGACCTAAAAATCGTATTGCGCTCTGAAAAGAATTATGAAATAAGTGCAACATACGTATTACATTACAATCCGAGTGAAACTGAACAACCTGTCAGGAATAAATATTTCTTCATTTGTATTAGACAGGTAGGAAGCAAGCTCGTTCCAACTGATGATAATGAGTTTCACAGAAAACCAGGAGCATGTACTGCTTTCTTGTTTACACTTAATATCCTCTTTGGGTATTCCTATATCTGCATGTTCTTTCTCTGTGCTTGAAGTTGAAAACTGTATCCTTGTAAAGTCGTAAATGAACTTTCGTTGAAAGCAAAGAAGTTTTGTGTGGACAATAATGATCACTAGAGCTTGCCTGGTGGATTCTATTCAGATCCGCAAAAACTTGTTTTGAATTCCTTGTTCTTCCATTTAGATAGAGTACAATACATAATACAAAAGGCATTATTACCAGACATTAAGCAAGTATGAGAAAGAAATGATAAAGAAAATGTTTGTAGAATGGCAAATCTGTTTGTAAGGTTGCTCTTAGAGGGGCGCTTAGTCAGAATACCACAAAACAGATTGTATTTTATCAATCGATTAGGGATATAAAACTTTAAGATAGCAAATAAAATTAATTTCATTTACGATGGATTTAATGTTGGCACGCGGCTATGCCAAGGTACAAGAATAAGAATACACAAACCAAGTAAGTTTTTATCAGTACGGAAAACAAAAAGAGGATAAAAGAACACCGTCATTTGTTGTTAATAAATAATACAGAGTGTAAGAATTTTCTGTTGCCTCGAATGAACCTCGAATGCTTTAACAACAAATTCTGATATCATCCAGTTGACAGTAATTTGCAGAACAAGGTCTGCTTTCCGAATGAAATCGATAAAAAAATCGCAATTCATATTCAAGTATCGTCATCTCCTTTCTGATGACAAAAAAAGTTTATATGGGTACGGCGTTCAATTATTTTTGATAGCCGGTCACAAAAAATTTCCTAGATCCTTCCCTTGTTTTTCTTACATATATGTATATAAATATATATATATATATATATATGTATATATGTATATATATTTTTAGATATATATATATATATATGTATATATGTTTATATATATGTACATATATTTATATATAAATGCATATATATATATATATATATATATATGCATTTATATATAAATATATATATATATAAGATATGATAAGTTGGAAAGAATAAAAAAACTACACAGTCCATTTCGACAAGCCTGTTTCGTGATTTTATTCACTCTTCAGGAAATGTGACCTCTGACATGCTGCAAGTTCTCGTTTAATTTCCTGAAGAGTGAATAAAATCNAAAACTACACAGTCCATTTCGACAAGCCTGTTTCGTGATTTTATTCACTCTTCAGGAAATGTGACCTCTGACATGCTGCAAGTTCTCGTTTAATTTCCTGAAGAGTGAATAAAATCACGAAACAGGCTTGTCGAAATGGACTGTGTAGTTTTTTGATTCTTTCCAACTTATCATATCTTATATTACGCTCTGCATTTATGTATTGAGCACTTTAATACGGATAACCGAATCGAAAGCTTTATATATCTATATATATATATATATATATATATATATATATATATATATATATATATATATATCAGGTAATTATTGCCTGATGATCGAAATATCATCAAACTATTAGTTGCAATCACAGTTCTTAGTTTTCATGTTTTACCTTATGTATGTATATATATGTATATATAGCTCTAATATTCTTGTATTATTGAGCACTATCGATAGCTAATAATTACTTCGATACAGATACAGATATATATATATATATATATATATATATATATATATATACATGTATTGATGAAAATCTGATAGAGTGTATTATGTTAGGAAGACATTTTAGTGAAAGACTGTACTACAAAATCGGACGAGCTTGCTCCAAGAAAGAAGTCAAACACACATATCCCTTTTCACAAATACTGTACTTTCTTGACTAAGTGTCAGAACTATTTTGAATACCGTTTGGAATAAGTGCCTCCCAGTTTAGCATATTTCATATTATGTGACCCTCCTAGAATAAACTCCCCTACCTTGAATATATTTGTTAATGGACAGCACTTTCTTTTACCTAACTGGTCTGTTCCACCCCACTCTTCTTTAATTTTCCCTCTCATTATACTATTAAACCAATTTTGACAAATAGCATAATGAAAGATAGCGATCTTTAAAAAATATTGCATATGTAGGGTAAATACAGTCTTGTTCAGCGCCTTCTTCATTAAACGCCAATTGTGTCAAACCCATTTTTAAGTAGAGTACCGGAAATTTTTTCTCTGGCATCTTTGGTAAAAGTTTGTGTAGCGAACTTTTGAATTTGATATCTTCAAGAGCTTAGTAGACAGGGAAAACAATGAATTTAAATGGTACAGCTTAAAGTGGATCATAACACTTTTTAGGTAAATCCAAACATTTTAGACTGTACCATATTTCGTATCGCAGAAAACCCTTCAAATTGTCATACGATCTGCATACCTACTAAGATATAAACTAAGCCAGTACAAAATATCATTAGATTATTTAGTGCAAATTCTGGCTAATATGCCCGACTTTCTGTGTTGATTTTTGCTGTATTATACACCTCGTGGATATCTATAATCTCTATAACCCAAATGTAATTAATAAAACCCAATTCGTTCAATTTCTCATTTATTAAAAGTTGAAAAATATAAGTTCCGAAAACAAGTATGAAAAAGATATTTTTGTACCTGTTGCTTCTTTTCTTTGTCATTGCATTTCACTTATCATATCAGTTTATCGAAGGTAATATCGAAATATTGGTTAATGCATATTTTTTTAATTTAGCATTGGACTTTCATGTATGTGGGTCTCCCAAATTCTCATTTGAAATTCATACTTGGATGGGTGCACAATAATCGAATAGTAGTTTGTTTTTCAGTTTATTATATTGTCAATTAAACAACAGTTACTTTAATAGTTGTACCAAGAGTATGTTGAGGGTTTTCCCACAGGGCTTTAATAAATGTCATTGCTGTGGTGAATGAAGATCGTGATGGAATGCAATTTTCACAATTGTGTATAAGATTATTGGAATTATTCTAAATACATGAACATTTATTTATGAAATCCAGTGGTCTTGCTAGCGGTTGTTAGTTAAAGTTGCAAATCAACAGTGTTGAATTGTTTTAGCACATAGAGCCAATATTGAAAGCATACACGTTCTTTCGCGTTTTATAGCGAAATGTAGTGTTACGTCACAATTATCGAATCAATAGCTGTAGAATAAAAGCATTTTTCCATTAATATTGCGATCAGGAGCTCCTATTGAAACTTCTGACTGTTGCGTACTTGCTGCGAAATGTAATCGTGCACAATATTGACACACTTATGTTTTCCTTCTTTGTTTGTTTCCAGTCCTTCTAAGAAACCTTCGAAATTGTTTATCTGGCTCGCTTGCATGCTTTAAGGTCTTCTGTTGTGATTATATTGAGGTAACTGCTTGCTAAGATGCCACTATATCAGCCAGTTAAAAAGGTTTACTGGTATGCAAAACGTTAATACCATTCTTAAATTATTTCATCGTCTTTCATTTATATAATATCAGGATTTTCATACTGTAGTTGAAACTAAACTACCTAAAAGCTATAAAGACCATGGCCTAAAGCGGAAGAAATGTGTGTATTTGAAAAGGTGACGCATACCATGTAATAAACACGAAATTCTTTCAAAGAATTTGAACCTGGTAACTAGTACCTTGCATAAAAAGAGGCTAAATGTTGTTCTTTTGACACATATAAAAACACAGTCTTAACGAGAGTACGTAAAAGCAAAAGATACGCAAGACAACAACATAACTCATTGTAGAAAAGCTAGAGCAATATATAAATATGACGTCTCTTACAGTTCTAGGTTGCATGAGTGACCAAGAAGTATATCATACCCTGACAATAACCCAAAACTAAAGGCGCCAAAAAATACGACCACGTTTATTGCAACTAACAACTTGTTAATTTACTTATACTATAAACACAAACATTAGCAGTTACAAAAAAATTATCTTCCATAAAGGTTTAAGGTCAATTCAGTATTCATTTAGCCAATATTTCGTAAACTAAGACAATAATGTAAAGTTCTTTTTTGATAATTATATGTTAGTAGTAGTAATAGTAGTAGTAGTAGTTGTAGTAGTAGTAGTAGTAGTGGAAGTAGTAGTATTAGTAGTATAGTAGTAGTAGTAGTATTAGTAGTATAGTAGTAGTAGTAGTATAGTAGTAGTAGTATAGTAGTAGTAGTAGTAGTGGTAGTAGTAGTAGTAGTATAGTAGTAGTAGTATAGTAGTAGTAGTATAGTAGTAGTAGTAGTAGTAGTAGTAGTAGTAGCTCATCGTGAAATGGTGTTGCGGTGGCGTCATTTTTCAATTTGGCTTAAAGGATGTAAGCAGACAGAATAGCATCACTGTTGCCAAATGCATACGGTACAACTAGAATCCCCGTTGCTCTTATGGTTATTCTAGTATTGTTTGTATTTTTTTGTTTGAGTAGTGATAAAAACTCTGGTTAATCAACCCTTTGGCAGTTTTTCTTTCCCCCGTTTACCTTTACCTCCTTGTTCCATTTTCCTCCAATTCACGAATTTAAGATGTTTCATCTTCACTGCTTTCAACTTCAGCATATCCCAAACTGTTAGGTTCTTTCATACTAGCTTCGCTACACTCTGTTAAATTTAAACGCGTCGTAAACAGGCTCCTTTAAACCCCACTGTTCTTATCCTTATTTTGGTCTCTTTATTTTTTGTTGTTAGGTTCACAAATTTAAAACGTGTCTCTCGGTGTTGTGGTTCATACCGTTTTTAAACGATTTCGGTTCATCTTTCTATTCCTTTTTAAGTAAATAAGTAAGAGCCAACGACACATTTTGTGAGTACTTTCGCCTTTATGGCATCATCAGACAATCATTCTACAAATATAAAATATAACAAAGGTCATATACTATCTAAACTAACTACATAATAAAAAGAACAATACAGATAACATTAAAAAGTGATCAGTGGACACTGACTACAACTTAATTGTCAGTGTCCTGCTTCTGTATTCGTCTTTGGTGTTAATTGGAGGGTTCAGTTCCCTGATCCACAAAGCTTCTAGAGTCATCAAATGGTATTCCCCTCNTGGCTAAGGCATGGTAGTTCATGATCAAACCAGTATCAGTTGGTTTATTGTACCATGTAGATGACAGTTTTCCTCCAGAGTTAATGATCTTCATTTTCCTCTCTCTCTATGGTAAACTTAAGCATTGGATGTAAATTGTTTATATTGGTCAACGTTTGGTCTATCTCGGTCTTAGGAATGTTCATCAGAATATCATCCATATACCTTGTATACAATATAGCGTCACCTTTTATGATGTTTTCAAACTGACTTAACCAACCATTTGCTAAATGAGGGGCTGGTGGGCTGCCCATAGCTAAACCATCTATCTGAGTATAATAACCATTATGAGTTGACATGAGAACATCCTTAGAAGCTATTTCTGCTAGAATTATAAAGTCTCTGTATCCACAGGAACCTTCTCTTCAAACCCACTAAACATATAATCTGCGCAAACCTCTATAGCTTCCTTCACAGGCACATCTGTATACAGAGATGACACATCAAAACTAACTACCTCTTCTTCTTCACTAGGTTCAATGGTTCACTGACTTGGAAGAAGAGTTAATTCTGCATTCCGTAATCATTGATAACCACTCTGCTACCTTAAGACCAATTTTGTGGTATGCTGAACCAGGCATGGATAAAACAGGTCGTGCAGGTATGTTTTTCTTGTGCAATTTTGCTAAACCATATAGACGTGCTGGTTGGCTTGCTCTAGGCTTTAATGTCTCATACAGTGTCTCATCGATTTTTTCATCTTTCAACAGGTCTTTCAAAGCATTTGTCACTCTTTCTTCTTCTTTCAGTACCGGGTGTTTCTCATTCTTGCGTTTCTTTCATACTTTCTGAATTGATCTAGACTGATGATATTGTCCATTTTATTATTGTAAGTCTCTTTTTTCATAAAACAGGTGCCTATACCTTTGTCAAATGGTATAGCCAGAAGATAATTTTCCTTTAGGTACTTTTTTGTCATCTGCATGTTACGAGATGCTTTCATTTTCTTGCACTTTTTTATGTAGCCTAGAGTTTTCACATTCATATCGGTTACTGTATCCTCCGAGATGTTGTTCCATCTACAGTGTTTCAAAAATCTATCAAGCTCTGCTAGCACATCCTTAGGATCAAACTTTTCCAGCACTGCATTTTTCGGTCCAAGGGAAATGGTTTCCAATACATACTTTGGGGGAGAGCAATCTAAGTCACAAAGAACCACAGTGTTTTTGATGTCAAACAGAGGGCGCTCCTGTTCCTCAGATAAGGCAGATAGCTTTCTGGAATGGGTTTCAGATCTAGTTCTGCTGTAACGGGTATGTAACACAACAGATGGAATGCAACTTGTTGGGACAGCAGCTTTTAGGTCTGATCTTTTCTGAATTAGTTGGGATTGATTAACTTTTAAGTCCTCCTTTGCCTTGATAATTTCCTTTTTTAACAGTTGGCATTGGAAATCATGGACCGACTTTTCATCAAAACAGCCATTATTTGGAATTCTGAACTTCAAGAAGCGAGGTATTATATCTGCTCTTTTACAACTTTCAAGGAAGGTTAACCGGAGGCTTTTATTATCCACTTTTATGAGCGATCTTTCATACTGTAGATACTGTTGCAGCTACTCCGCTTAAGTTCAAGGGCCATGAGGCGAAGTGGAAGAAATATCAAACTTTGTGGATCAGGGAACTGAACCCTCCAATTAACACCAAAGACGAATACAGAAGCAGGACACTGACAATTAAGTTGTAGTCAGTGTCCACTGATCACTTTTTAATGTTATCTGTATTGTTCTTTTTATTATGTAGTTAGTTTAGATAGTATATGACCTTTGTTATATTTTATATTTGTAGAATGATTGTCTGATGATGCCATAAAGGCGAAAGTAATCACAAAATGTGTCGTTGGCT
>RDPX01000165.1:1195867-1217188 GCA_003991215.1 Morbakka virulenta | reverse complement strand
TGCACACCATTCTCTTTCAACCGAAGAAAATGTGCTTTTGGTGCTCTCTTTTATTTCAGCATCCATTTATTTTAAACGAATGCTACTACAACAGCACTATCCAATATAAAAACTATTTGAACTTCCCCTTTTCTAACCAAACATGATCAGTATAACATATATTTATCTCTTTACAACTACGCAACGCAATAAAATGCCCCAGAATGAGAACAGAAATTGAAAATCTGGCTGAAAGGTTTCTGTTGATTTGACGTCACGATGATGTCTGATAGAAAGTGGTGTAATTACACCAAATGTTTGACACGGGCATTTTGAAAGACAAAAACGTCTATCTTCGAAAAAGGTGTCTATTTTAATATTATGACAAATGACCCAGGTTTTGAGCTGGAATTATGATATAACTGAACATTTTACCGTTTACAAGTTTTTGTTTCCAAGGATAAACAAATAGTTCTATCAGTTGATAGTAAATATAAGAATATTGTCCTTCTTAATGCTTCAGTAAATATTTAGGTATATATACATATATATATATATATATATATATATGTTAAAGGTGAAAAATTTATACACAATGATATATTCCAAACCCTAAATTTGTTTATTCTTTATTGTTCTAATGCTATCACCAGACAGTGGAATTTTTAGAGCCATGCGGCTCTATTATGCTTGAATTCTCTCAAAAAACCAGCAATAATTTGCTTTACGATGGTCTTATTCCAAAAGCTGTAGGAGTACTGAAAAGAATGATTTAACAAAGAGGAGGAAAATATCCAAGTGTCATTCTCTATTGCAATTCACTCCTACACATTGTCAGAAATATGCAAGTCTATTGATATATTATAAGTCTGTTGTTGATATGATTGCTGTGCTGTAAGTAATGGGTGGGCCTATTATGTTTTCTTGTTGTTCTGTTTTATTCCCAATCCAAATCTTTTTATTTCCCAGTCAATGGTCTGCACTTTTGGCCAGCAGTGCCCCTCTATATAATGGCTTTTCGTGTTTCCTTTTTGAACAGCTCTCTCATGTTCCTATTCTCTTTGACCCAAGGAACGTTTCGAAGTTCCAACGTAGAGAGTAAGACACTCTTTACAATGTAGTCTGTAAATTATATTGTTTCTCTCTTCAAGCGAAACTGGATCCTTTGGGTTGTTTGCTTATTCGTCTCTATCTTTGTCCGGTCTATATGTTTATTCATGTTAGCAAGATCGTATATGTGTTGAATCATTTACTTTACGCATTGTGTGTACGTTTCCATTCATGTACTGATTCATGAACTTTATTTACATTGCCATTCATTTCTTCATGCATGTACATTGTCATTTGTTTGTTCACTCATTCCTTAAGTTTACGTTGTCATTGTTTCCCGCATGAGTGCAAGTAGCCTTTGTATTTCACGTTTCCTATGGTAAGAAAAAAGTTGTGCACATGGAAACATGTACATTTAACCAACCATATTTTCAGTAAATATATTTTTAACTTTGAATATTTATACAGGTAGTTTTAGGTACAATAAAACTAGAGCAGGCGCTGAGTTGAACGCAGCACATTATAATACATTCATCGAGTATGGCATATTCAATTGACATCCCCAATAGAGATTGTACCATTTGAAGATTCTATGCCAAAGAATGTGATCAAAAGTGACAGTCAGCTGTAGCATTGCTATTTTATTGATAAGTACCATTCATTTTTGCAAACTCCACACCTTTGAGACCAAAGCGTGCCGTGTTCTTGTAATATTATATTGACATTAGCAACTATGCATACACGTATAAATACGTACAAATGTAGATATACGTATAGGAATATTTATTGATTTCTAATTCATTTCCTCTATTCGTTTTCAAAATAGTGCTTTAGGGAAAAATTGGTAGAGAAATATCGATAGCTTAAGGGTATCTAGGGCTGAAAAGTTGGCGTTACAAAATGTATGGCAACCTGGACAATGCAGATGGACTGACGAAGACTATTTAGGATAACAATGCAGATGGAGAGAGCGTCCAAAGCACATCCAAATGGTCAAGATGATTAAGGATGGAGATTCAAGAGTGCTGCGTGATGAAAAGGACATTTTTAATTGATGGAAAAGGTATTGTGGAAAGGTTAGGAACGACGAAAACTCCAGGAAATAGTGCAAACTAGAATGACAAGCCCATGAACAGGATGCGCTAAGAATTCGCAGACAAGAAGTGAAGAAGACCACGACCAAATTGAAGAACAGGATAGCTGTCTTATCGAATGAAATACCAGTTGAAGAGTGAAAGCTCTATATTAGCAAGGGCTTGACTACTTCACACCACTACTTATGCAAGTACTTGTGACAAGTAGAATACCAAATGAGTGAAGAAAGAGCATCCGCCTACCGATATCCATAGGAATAATAGTTGATGCATAGGGCTGCTCAAACCATCGAGGCATCAAACCAATAAGCAATGCAATGAAGTTAAGGGAACGGCTCTTATGTGGTAGGATGGGGGGAGATGTACAGGTCAGAGAACAACAATTTGGCTTTATGCCTAACAGAAGCACTGTTGACCCAGTTTTTGCACTAAGCGCAGTGGCAGAGATGTCGAGGGAGGCCCCTGAAAAATTGCACTGCATATCCATTGTTCTTGAAAAGGCATAGGACAGAGTACCCAGAGTTGAACTTCTGTTTTGTCTACAAAGCAAAGGAGTTAGCGAACTGTATATGAGAGCGATACAGAAAATGTATGTGCAATGTGAATCCGTGGTCATTGGTTCAGTGGGAATAATGGATTCGTAATTGAAAGACACAAATGTATTTTTGATATATTCTTTATCTTGCTAAGCAGATATTTTACAAGTACTAAATATGAATGTTACCAAGCTCACAATTTACATTTTCCGTCACAGCGTTCACTGAAGAACACGACGTATTTTTACTTATACAAAGTACAGACAAAACTGGAAGTAGAGTACATATGGGGGTGTAAAATGGACTTGCCTAAATGTCACTCATGGCGCAAACTAATTTCTCTCAGAGTGATGCAAACTTTNGATGTCGAGGGAGGCCCCTGAAAAATTGCACTGCATATCCATTGTTCTTGAAAAGGCATAGGACAGAGTACCCAGAGTTGAACTTCTGTTTTGTCTACAAAGCAAAGGAGTTAGCGAACTGTATATGAGAGCGATACAGAAAATGTATGTGCAATGTGAATCCGTGGTCATTGGTTCAGTGGGAATAATGGATTCGTAATTGAAAGACACAAATGTATTTTTGATATATTCTTTATCTTGCTAAGCAGATATTTTACAAGTACTAAATATGAATGTTACCAAGCTCACAATTTACATTTTCCGTCACAGCGTTCACTGAAGAACACGACGTATTTTTACTTATACAAAGTACAGACAAAACTGGAAGTAGAGTACATATGGGGGTGTAAAATGGACTTGCCTAAATGTCACTCATGGCGCAAACTAATTTCTCTCAGAGTGATGCCAACTTTGGCACCACTCACTCACTCATGAAACAGAACGCACTTTCTTTTTTAGTTACACCCTTGCTACAACGTGGACGAAATAGTAAACTTCTAACGGATAAATATATTTAACAGCTTCCATTTATTAATTGTTCTTAATATTTGAAAGAAATTGAAAAGTATCATTAATTTGGATTTAGTTCATTGAAAATAAGTCTACATCACTAAAAATCCATGCTTGTTAAGACCAAAGGAGAGAGAAAATATAGTTCACCAAATAAATATTTCAATAAACATATGCATTACTTACATTATAACTATCCACTCTCTGCGTTGAAAAATAATATCATCGATCAATAAATGAAAATTTTGTGGTTGCCAACCTCAAATCGACGTTTTCCAGCGGCTTTTCGAAGTGCAGTTTCAAATTCATCATGATCAATGAGTATATTGTTAACGCGGTCCCTCTTCTACTTTTCTATAGATTTCATATAGTCTCGTTATGCTCTTATTTCTCCACTTAATACTTGGATAATCGATTCCTTTTCTGCTATTTTGCTATCTTTATCTTCGAGTTCACACTTAACAGCTTCAAGAACAAACAAATACTGGTTTTCAAGCATCATTACATCTGCTCTACCTACGGCAACTTTTAGCTTGTTTGTAATGTTTCTTAGAGTCTTCTCAGTTTTCTCAAAGACGTTGGATGATTTTTGCAACTCTTTGTGACCTCTTTTCCTCTCAAGTTCAAAAAATATTAGATCCATGTGAGGGTAATTTCTCTCTTTCTCAAAACTTGAAACTAGAGAATTAAAATGTTGCACACCCTTTTGAAGTTCTGCAATATTATTCTTCTTTTCACGCAGTTTGCTTTCCTGCATTTCTATGTGTTTGTTGATTTCTACTGCCTTCTTGGCTCGCTGATTGTACAAATGATCTTGCTGTTGACATACTAACTATACTTCTTCCTGTAAGTGTTCATTCTTCGCTTCATGCCTATTGTGCCAAGCATTTTTGTCATGATACATTTGCTCTAATTCATCGATAATCTCTCCTCTACTTTGAAGTTCACTTTTCACTTCCTTTAAACTTTCCTTGGTTGCAGCAAGCTCTGTAATTACTTCCATATTTCTGTCATGCATATTCTGGAGAAAAGTTTCATTAACTTCTTTGACTTCCCTAGATTCTTCTAGACTTGCGTTCAAAATTCTAATTTCTGACTGCAGCTTTGCCTTTATCTCTTCGGCACCACAAAGATCATTGCTTAGCTCTTGCAGTTTATTACTCAGTCCAATGATGTTTTCCTCCAGAGTATTCCTTTCGTTCTCCAGTTCAAGTAATAAACTGTTCGCATTTGTCTCTTGAGTTGTGGTATCGCCATTGATCTTACTGAAGGCATTTTTGTCATAATTTAGTTGCACATCTTGCTTTGTGCTTTCTCCTTTGCTTTCTCCTTTACTTTTTGGACTTCATTCTGCTTAGTCTGACGACATTTGGCTTCTAGTTCTGGGATTCGATGGCTCAAATCTTCTTTTTCGGCTGTCTGTCCTCTTGCTTGTTCATCATCCAAAAGCAAATGCAATTTTAGTTTCTAAAGCAATCGTTTCTGTTTGTAAGTCGCAAGAAGCAAGTTGGAAATTTTGCACCTTCTCTTTATTTTCTACATTTAGCTTGCTAAGGCATTTCTCTCTGTCTTTCAGATTATTAATGTTCTTTGATGAGGACTCCAATTTTACTCTTAAATCATCAATTAGAAGTTTGTATTCGTTACTTTTGTCTACTTTGTTTGGTCCAGAAGCAGGTATAAATTCATAAAGGCTCTGATTTTTCCCTGGAAATATTCTTAACGCTATGCAGTGTTTTGTTGTATAATGCTTGGTAAAGTGCAACCTTTGCTTTCATTTCAACTTTCTAGCATTGTTTTAGCAGCTTTCTTAATTCGTAAATTTGACCATCTTTTCTTAGAACCTCTGCTATCAATTGATTTATGAACTTTTGACCGTTAACCACCTTGTTTTGCTCGAATAGTTTGAAGCTCTTTCTTTTTTTTGCTGATTCTCTTTGGAGAAACAGATTGATTTTCTGAATATTGCTGCTCTCTTGTCGGTTGCACACCATTCTCTTTCAACCGAAGAAAATGTGCTTTTGGTGCTCTCTTTTATTTCAGCATCCATTTATTTTAAACGAATGCTACTACAACAGCACTAACCAATATAAAAGCTATTTGAACTTCCCCTTTGCTAACAAAACAATATCAGTATAACGTATATTTATCTCTTTACAACTATGCATCGCAATAAAATGCCATTGAATGAGAACAGAACTTGAAAATCTGCCTGAAAGGTTTCTGTTCATTTGACGTCACGATGATGTTTGATTGAAATTGGTGTAATTGCACCAAATGTTTGACACTGGCATGTTGGAAAGCAAAGTGAACTTTCTTTTTCTATATGTTGTCAAAAATATGCAAAGGCAATTAAAAGTTTTGAGTGTACTTAATATGTTAATAGATATAAATGTTATCAATATATTACCTCATTTATCTTGAGAATTCAAATTTAAGCTTTGTGGGATTTTGTCATATCTTCCTTCTCTTTGATGTTTTACATTTCTACAATGCTTGAAGAAATATTTCTGGAAAGGTGTAAGATATGTATATTTGATATAATTGCTGTGCTGTAGTAAATGGATAAATTATTTTATTGTTCTTGTTATTCTATTTATCTTTCAGTCCAGAATCTCTTTTTCTCCCAATCAAAGTTCTGGTCTTTTGTCCAGCAGTGCTCTTCTATTTCATTGGTGTTAATTTTCCCAACAGCTCTTTTATGTTCTATTTCTTTCTGACACAAGGAACCGATTGGTTCTCCAATAAAGAGAACAGGATACACTTAAAAAATGAATTTACCTCCCACCATGCCACTATCTCTTTTTCTTTCTCTCTCTTTCTCTTCCTCTCACAGTTTCTCTCTCTCTCTCTCTCTCTCACACACACACACACACACTGTGTGTGTGTCTCTCTCTGTCTCTGTGTCTCTCTTTCTTTCTCTATGTTTATGTGCCCTTCTTTTACAAATATATTTCTCAATACATATTTAATTCTTTCTCTTCCTCTCACTGTTTCTGTATTTTGCTCTCTCTCTCTCTCTCTCTCTCTCTCTCTCTCTCTCTCTCTCTCTCTCTCTCTCTCTCTCCCTTCTTTTACAAATATATCTCTCAATATATATTTCATACATTTGTATATATTTGCGATTTTGCATGTTATGCAAAGTTTGCTTGCTATCCCAAGGAAATGGTTTATGGTAAAATACTGGATATCACATTAAAATCACATTTCTGTCACTACCCTTGGTTACAGTTGACAAGAAAATGAGCTAGATTAAATGATATTGAATTGGTAGAGAAAACAACGAGTTAATCGAATCGATCAAGAGATTGATTTGTGCAGCCAAACACTCTAAACAGGTGCAGGTCACTAATGCTTGCAGCAATTTTCAAAGCGCCAACTATATCACATTTGTCAAGGGTACCATTGGTTTCATGAATTATAGGGCCTTCTTTGCAGCTTTTACCCTTTTGATCATCTGGTACATTTTTTTCTTACATTATTCCATACATGCTCGGAACATTGAATTGCTGAGCCTGAAGAATGGAAGATTTGCCTATGCCATGCCCCTACATAGGTCTTTAGAAAATGACAACCTGGCTTGAGAGTAACTAGGGAAAAGCAACTAGCAAAATAAAGTTAACACATACAAAAATATACTATGTTATATTAATTACATAATATTATATGTTATTTTATCAAAAAATATTATATAATGACAGGTAATGAGAAAATGCAAAACTGTTCAATATTCATAGTTTTGTGCTCTCCCAATCAATCTCCTTTTGCTTGAGAGGGAGTATGAGACTTGCTGCCTCTTGCAGTTTTCCTTTTACCATATTATTTCATATACTTCACATCTAATTCGTTCTGGTAGCTCCATCTTCGTGCATTTTCTCCCCACATACTGCTCACTTCATTTTTCTATGTGCCCAAACCATCGCGGCCGATACCTCTACAGCTTCGTCTTTGAGGATTCTACAAAGCCTACGTTTCTTCTGATCTCTTCATTTCTGATCCTGTCTTTTCTGGTTACGCCCTTCTTTTAGAGCTGCATTCGCATCTTTACCACATCAAATTGGCTTTCATGTCGTTTGATGAGAGGTACGGCTTCCATTCTGTACAACATCGGCGGTCAAACCTAGGTCTTGTACACCTTGCCCTTCAGCTTGACCAGCACATGTTTGTTACATAGGAAACCAGTCGCTCTGCTCCACTTGATCTAGCTAACTTAGATGCGTCCTTTCACCTCCTTCTTGCTTCCTTCTTCACTCTGGATCGTCAAACCAAGGTAATTAAATTTCTCAACATCGTAAACATCGTCACCTGCGATTTTCAATGCTGGTAGATTTAATTTCTTGTTGATGCACATATACTCAGTTTTTGTTCTACTACGTATCAGGCGTCTCCTTTCTATCCTATTCCTACAGTTTTCTAGCTCCCTTTCTGCCTCATCCTTTACCTTATTTACCAGTACCATCTCATCTGCGAACATCATGTTTTGCGAGAAATCTCTTCTCACAGCGTCCATCAGCTCATCAGGTACTACGTTGAACACTAAACAACACTGTACTCAGGACCAAGCCTTGTTGCAAACCTACTTTGATCTGAAATGGCTCCGTTATTCCCACTGAACTTCAGACCACGCATCAACATTGTACATACACCTCCTGTATCGCTCTCATATACAGTTCGTTAACACCTTTGCTCCGTAGACAACACAGCAGTTTTTCCTGTGTGCTCTATCGAAAGCATTTTTAAGGTCAATGAATATGCAATGCAATTCTTCCTGACCTTCTATGAATGTTTCTGCCACCCTCCTTAGTGCAAAGATTGGTTTAACCGTGTTTCTTTTTGGTATAAAGCCAAATTCTTGCTCTCTGATCTGCACATCTCCACCCATCCTACCACCTAACACTCGTTTCCTTAGCTTCATTGTGTGGCTTAGTAGTTTGATGCCTCGATGATTTGAGCAGCTCTGTACATCAAATTTTCTTCCAAAAAAAGTTTCAAAGCGCCAACTATATGACATTTGTCATGTTATGCCTGGGATAAATGCGGTTAAATCTAATTGTGTTACATTATACCACATCGTAGAATGCTTACAACCGCTATCGTTAGATTTTGTGAGTTTCCATTCATTTTTCATTCTGAATCACTCTTTCTTTCCTTTTCCTCTCTTTCTCTCCTCTCTCATCTCTCTCTCTCTCTCTCTCTCTCTCTCTCTCTCTCTCTCTCTATATATATATATATATATATATATCTATATATATATCTGTGTGTCTCTGTGTGTGTCTCTCTCTCTGTGTTGCACTGTTTGTTTGTCTGTTTCTCTGTTTATATATATATATATATATATGTATATATATATATAAATAAGGGCATAAATACTAATTAGTAGTGGAGTGTTGTATTGGGTATTGTTGCCAGCCCCGCACGAAATGGTTTCCGTAAAATGTGTTTCTCATACTATATGCTTGGTTTTGATTAATGATTAACTCTTATAAGATGTAATATAATTACACATATTGACCTTGAAACAACACTTATTGCAAAGGCATAAATTTTTGTTGCTTGTCACTCTTATCCCGTACACACAAAGAATGGAATTCATTTTAACCATAGAAATGTCTTGAACAGTTTGAGACTTTTAAGCATGATCTATCCAAATAGGAAAAAAATCAATTTTGCCATCCTTATGCTGCCTAGAGTATGAGTATAACCAAACTGTTGTTGCTAGAGCCTTGATTCTGTTAGAACTGATTCTGTCCAAATTTGTGCATGAAAATTTTCTGTCCCTCTGCTACCAACAACAACCACATCACCACACAGAGTAATCGCAGTTTTTTTTAAATTATCAAACTCCAAGTTATACTTCCAGTTGCTGTGGCCGTAATAATCACAATACGTTCGCTTGTTTAAATTTCAAGCTTTTGTTTTCTGCATATATGACCAAAAAAAATTTTGCCGCTTTGTAATCACGTTGATCAGATTTCTATGTGCTCCAGCCATGTCTAAAACAATTTCATTGCTTTGCCTATCTAACCATGATACTCTTAGTATACGCCTGAAAAACCATAATTCTAAAGATTGTTATTTCTCTTCCATATTTCTGCTTACTGTCCATGTTTTACAACCGTATAAAAAAACTGACCATACATAAGATTTTAATTTTCTTTTTCTTGTATCAAAATCTTTCTGTTTTTCAAAATAATTGCTAGATCTTTGAGAGCTTTCTTTGCTATTCCAATCCTTCTTTTTGTCGGTGTCACATCTACCATCGCTTGTAAGAATACTACCTAAGTAGTTAAACTGTTTTACTTGTTTTATCGCTTGCCCATTTACTATTAACTGGCACTTAGGAGACTTTTTCTTCTTGGATATAACCATCCAAAACGTTTTCCTAACATTCAATGATAATCCAAACTTCTCACTTTCAGTCATAATTTTATCCACAATATCCTGCAGTTTACTTTCTGAATTCACTATGAGCGCTGTATCATCGGCATATCTGATATTATTCATGTTCACTCCATTTACTTTATTACCTTCTATGTCTCTAACTTCGCTCATAGTAATTTCAGTATATAATAAAAACAGATCCGGAGATAGTACACATCCTTGTCTAACTCCATGCTTGATCTCAATATAGCTACCTAAATCACTGCCTATTTTTACTGCTGACTTTTGCCGCCAGTGCAGATCTTGTATCAACCTTAAGTCCTTTCCATCAATATATAAATCATTCAGCATCAGGATTAAAGTTCCTTTATCTTACTTTATCAAACGCCTTTGTACAATCAATAGAACAAATGTATAAATCTTTCTCCATTTCAATTGCCCTTTCAGCCATTAATGTCACTACAAAAATATCATTTTGAGTAGCCCTATCATTCATAAAGCCATGCTGTTTCTCTGAAATCTCTTGTCTAATTCTACTCCTTGCTCGTAGTAAAAAAACTCTAAGTAAAATTCTTGTAACATGACTCATTAAACTAATTGTGCGATGTAATTCACATTCCATAGTTCCATTAGTTTTTTGCAGTGCAATGAAAATTAATGTTGATAAATCCTCTGGAAGTGTTCCTCCATCACATACTTTGTTTCTAAACTTTGTTAGTTGCTCGATACCAAATTTTTTAAGTGCAATAATCATCTCAACAGATATTCCATCTGCCCCAGTAGTTTTTCCTCGTTTCATTCTCTCAATGACATGTTTGATTTTACATTCCAGGATTGGTAGTCCATCCAGGTTTTTACAAATTTCCAATTGTACCCCTCTATCTTCATCATCGTATTGTTCTCTAATATGATCCTACCATCTAGTAAGTATTTCCTCTCTGTCAATAATCATTCTACCATCCTTTCCTTTGATACATCCATTTGAACTACATTTCTTAAGCTTCGACAAACTTTAACTTTTTCATGCATGAGCTGTGGTTTCTTTCTTAATAGCATCTCTATCTCTTCGCATCTTTCATTAAACTATTCCCCTTTTGCTTGAATGCACTTTTTCTGTATTAATTGACCTTTTTCTTTATATTTTACTGCATTTTGACATTGTTTGGCAATTCTTCTGTCATCCATCAGATTCAAAATCTCCGCTGCCATCCATTTCTGTTTTGACTTCTGTTCTTTTCTAGGAATTATTTCTGTCGCTGATTCTGTTATTATCTCTCTAAGTTGTTGCAAATAGACATTTTTATCGTCTACTTCTTGCAAGCTGGCGAATGGCGTGAACGCTATGTTCATGAATACCTCTTGGTAAACGGCGCCATACCATTGCCCCGGCTGTAGCTAAACCTAGGTAGGCTTTCTGACATGTTGTCAGTATGCTTGTGAATTATGTGTCAGCGGGATCACCTGATCCTTAAACTGCTGATGAACAGCATAGGCACTCCTGCCCTTCTTGCCAGACTCCTTTTCCTTAGCGTCTTTGACCACAGCCGGTCTTCCACTGCCTTGTGGATTAGTTTCTCGTTAGAATTCAAGGCTAAGGGTGAAAGCCCCTACAGAAAATCGATTTGCTGCCTGCAGATTATACCTTTTTAGGTATGGTACTGTTGAAGCCCCTGCTGCCTTCCAGTGGAGTAATTGGTTTGAAAATGGCTAGAGTTGGTGCTTTGATAAATACACCGGGCGAAAGGCAATGAAAAACCACTGCTCTAAAATGCCATGAAAATCATGGATATACACAACTTACGAAATATAGCAAACGACGTAAATGGCATTCTGGCTTCTTCTTCTTTATCTTTCGTCTGCTCCCGTCAGGGGTCGCCACAGCGGATCAATCGCCTCCATTTGGCGCGGTCGTCAGCGTCCTCTCTCCTCACTCCTAATGTCCTCATATCTTCTTCAATTCCGTCCATATATCTTCTCTTTGGTCTTCCTCTCTTCCTCTTCCCTGGCAGTTGCATCCTCAACATTCTCCTCCCGATGTAGCTATCTTCTCTTCTGACCACGTGTCCGTACCATCTCAGTCTTCCTTCCCTTTGCTTCTCTCCTAATCTTCTAACGTGTGCTGTTCCTCTGATGTTTTCATTTCTGATTTTATCTAGCTGTGTGACCCCAAGTGACCACCTCAGCATTCTCAACTCAGCCACGTCCAACTCAGCTTCCTGCTTCTTTGTTGTCGCTACCGTCTCAAGCCCATATAGCAAAGCTGGCCGCACTACCGTTTTGTACACTTTTCCTTTCACTTTTGGCAATATCTTCCGGTCACATAACACCCCTGTTACCTTCCTCCACCCGTTCCAGCCTGCTTGTATCCTCTTCTTCACTTCTCTGTCGCATCCCCCATCGTATTGCACTGTGGATCCAAGGTACTTGAAGTCTTCTGCCTTCATTACATCTGCTCCTTGCATGCAAATCTTGTCATCCTCTCTCCCATTCACGACCAGGTATTCGGTCTTGGCCCTGCTTACCTTCATTCCCCTTCTTTCTAGGGCATATCTCCACTCCTCCAGTTCTTCTTCGGCCTCGTTCCTGGTTTTGTTGCACAGCACAATATCGTCAGCAAACAGCATACTCCATGGTGCTTCTTTCCTGACTTCATCAGTGAGTCGATCCATGACTATTGCGAATAGGAAGGGGCTTAGAGCTGACCCTTGGTGGAGTCCGACCTTGACTCGGAACCAGTCAGTCATTCCTGCAGCACTTCTTACAGCCGTCGCACTGTCTTTGTACATGTCTTTTACTAGCCTTACATACTTTTTTGCAACTCTGGATGTTCTCATGCAGTGCCATAATTCCTCTCTAGGTACACAAACACGCAGTGCAATTCCTTTTGTCCTTCTCTGTGCTTTTCCATCAGGATGCGCAGAGCGAATAACGCATCTGTTGTGCCTCTTCCTGGCATGAAACTGTACTGTTCCGGGCTGATCTCTACTTCCTCTCTCATCCTTGTATCCAAAACTCTCTCCCACAACTTCATAGTGTGGCACATCAACTTGATGCCCCTGTAGTTGCCACACTCTTGTGCATCTCCTTTGTTCTTATATATAGGGATCAACACACTCCTCCTCCATTCGCTTGGCATTTCCTCTTTCTCCAGTATCCTATTGAAGAGCTTCGTGAGCACCTCTAAACCCATGTCACCTAGACACTTCCATGCTTCAATTGGGATGTTGTCTGGCCCTACACTCTTTCCATTTTTCATTTTCTTCAATGCCTTCTTTACTTCACCTTTGTCTATCTTTCCAACATCGCGTTCAACTCTCTGGGCTTCTTCAATTCTTTCTTCTCTGGGATTTTCTGTGTTCATGAGGCCTTCAAAGTAACTTTTCCACCTTTCTAACACTTCATTCTCATCTGTTAACAGTCTTCCATCTGCATCTTTGATGACTCTAACCTGTTGAATATCCTTTGAAGCCTTGTCCTTTTGCTTCGCAATCCGAAATAAATCCTTTTCTCCTTCCCTTGTGTTCAGCCTATCGTAGAGATCATTGTATGCTTCCTCCTTTGCCTTGGCTACTTCCTGCTTCGCTTCTCTTCGTCTAGTCTCGTATTCCCTTTTGTCTTCCTCTTGGCCTGTCCTGTCAAACACTTTCTTTGCTTTCCTCTTGTTCTGGATACTATCTTGTACTGCATCATTCCACCACCATGTTTCCTTGTCTGGACTCCTACAGCTTGATGTTGCTCCCAGAACTGCCTTGGCCGTTTCTCGAATTTTCTCGGTGAGCTCAGTCCATTTTTCAAGTACATCCGTGGTTGAACTCAGTGCTTCTACTAGCTCCCGATTGAAGTTCCTCCTGCACTCAGCTTCTCTCAGTTTCCACCATTTTATTCTTGGATCAGATGTCCTTTTTCTTGTTCTCTTGGTTTTGATCATCAACTTGCATATTACTACCTTATGTTGTGCAGCAACACACTCTCCTCCCAGTACAAAGCAGTCACTGACTTCTTTCAGATGTCTTCTTTTGTACACTAGGTAGTCCACTTGCGTGCTTCTTCCTCCACTTCTATAGGTGGTTCTTTGGTCCTCTTTCTTTTTGAAGTACGTGTTCAGCACTGCCAACTCAACTCTCTTTGCAAAATCCACTACCTCTTGTCCTTCTTCATTTCTTCTTCCATAGCCATGTCTTCCCATCACCTCCTCATCCCCTCTGTTCCCCTCCCCAACATGCCCATTGAAATCCGCTCCAATCACGCATCTCTCTCCTCTCGGTATCCTCATGAATGTGGTGTCCATGTCTCTCCAAAACTTGTCTTTTTCTTCCTGTGTACAGCCCACCTGTGGTCCATAAGCACTCACTACACTCAATAGCGTGCCCTCAACATCTAATCTCAAACTCATCACTCTGTCAGAGATCCTCTCAACCGCCAGCACACAATCTGCATAACATGATCTCAACACAATTCCTACACCATTTCTTTTGTTGTTCTCTCCATGGTATATCAGCTTGTACCCATCTCCGAGTTGTCTGGACTTGCTCCCTTTCCATCTAGTTTCTTGGATGCACATGATGTCAATGCATCTTCTTTCCATCAGATCTGCTATCTCCCTTCCCTTTCCGTTCATGGTCCCCACATTCAGTGTGCCAATTCTCAAAGACCTCTGTCTTGCTTTCCTTTTCTCACGCTTTTCTCTCCTTTTCCTGCCTCCTTTTCTCTTCCTTTGTTGTCCAGCAGTCGCATAGTTTCCAGCACCACCCTGCCGGTCGGTGGTGATGGCGGTCGTTGGTAACCCGGGCCTCGACCGATCCGGTATGGATTGTAGATTTTTGATCCGCATAGTTTTATTTTGGCAAGTTTTTAAGTGGCCGGATGCCCTTCCAGACGCCAACCACAGTTATTGGCGGTGGGCCTAGCCTTTGGTCTAGAGACCTGCTCGCAAGGCAGCGAGTGTCCATTTCTGGCCGGTGACCTCATCGCGGAAGTTCATTCGCCCAGGAATGCACCGACCCCACTCAGGCAGGACGGGCCGACAGGAAGAAGGCTCCGTAACCCCGAGAGGGGTGGCTAAACCGGGTGGTACGCCTTGCCAAAGGGCGACCGGTGACTATGCAAGGCAGGGTAGTCTAATTCCCTGAGGTCCAAGTTGAACCCGCATACCAAAAATGGCATTCTGGCTAACAACTTGAATTCCTCGTCCGTTACGGCCGATCATGGGCAGCAGGTGACGCCGGATCGTCATCAAGCTACTGCCTGCAACATTACCATGAAGCACATGAGAATAGGATCATGGAATGTAAGAACACTATATGAAAGTGGGAAGTTGGATAATGTAAAGCAAGAAATGAGTAGATTAAAGGTTAACATTCTATGCATATGCGAGACTAGATGGACAGGTAACAATGAGTTCAACAGCGATGAATACAAAGCGCTACACGCGGGCGGAGAGAAGCACGAGTTGCCGTGATACTAGACCAAAGAAGCACTAAGAGCCTGTTAGGATGGTGCCCCTTTTCAGATAGAGTCATGCTAGTGGGACTGAAAGGAAATCAAACAGATATTGTCATTATTCAAGTGTATGCACCAACATCTACGAGCAGCGAAGAGGTAATCGACGAATTTTATGAAATGCTGGAGAAAGCTAAAAGGCAATGTAAATCTACTGATATCAGAATCATAATGAGTGATCTAAATGCAAAGGTTGGAAATGAACCAGAGGGAGAAACAGTTGGATAGTTTGGTCTAGGTACACAGAACGAAAGAGGGGGAAGATGGGTACAGTGGTGCAAAGCTAATGAATATGTCATTACCAACACATGATTCGAGCAACATCCACGTAGATTATGGACTTGGCGAAGTCTAGGAGATAAAGTCAAGAATCAAATTGATTATATTGCTATCAAAAACCGGTATCGGAGCTCAATCCTACAGTCAAAACTACAACCCGGGGCAGACTGTGGCAGCGATCACAACCCAGTCATATGCAAATTGGAGATAAAGCTGAAGAGTATCAAAATGACGAAGTCAACGCCAAGGCTGGGATATAGTGCTCTGCTAGAGAGCCATACAATTCGAAAAAATATGCTGTGTCTGTTCGAAATCGTTTTGAGGTACACCAGAATGAAGGTAAGACAAAATAGGAAACACTTAAAGAAGCGACAATAAGGACTGTGAAAGAAGTAGTACCCAAACGTGAAAAAAGACCAAAGAAAAAGTGGACAACAAAAGAGATTTTGGATAGAATGGAATTCAGGCAAACAATTTTCGATCGCAGTAGCGAGGAATATATACAGGCTACAAAAAAATTAAGAAGAAATGCAGAGAAGAAAGGGAGATCTGGCTTAACCAACAGCGCGAAGAAGTCGAACGAATCAAGAATACTGAACCTAGTACAATGCACAGAAAGATCAAAGAGATTAATGGTTTTAAAGAATGCTCCTCTGCAGGTTGCATAAAGTCAAAAGATGGTGAAATCATCATGGAAAAAGACAAGGTGCTAGAAAGATGAGCAGAATACATTGGTAACCTCTTTGCTGACGACAGGGGCTTTAAATCAGAGATTAGGAACGTCATCGAGAGTCCGAAAATCTTAACATCTGAAGTGAGAGATGCATTGCACAAGATGAAAAGAATAAAGCTTCAGGTCCGCATGGAGTAGTAGTATTAGAGATGATTATAGCACTGGAAGACTTCGGCATTGACAAGCTCACAGAGGTTTTGAATGAAATTTATGACAGCGGTGACATCCCAGAAGACCTTAGTAAATCAATTTTTATAGCCCTAACAAAGAAACCTGGTGCAATTGAATGTGAAATGCACAGAACGATAAGCCTAATGAGCCATGTGATAAAAGTTCTCTTACGAATTTTGATGAAAAAAGCAAGAAAGAAGATAAGGCCGGAAATAGGGAAAGAGCAGCTTGGGTTCGTTGAAGATACCTGTACGAGGAATGCGATTTTTATTCTGTGAATGCTTTCCAAAAGAGCTATTGAAATGCAAAAGAATCTTTATGCTTGCTTTATAGACTACACAAAAGAATTTGATAAAGTGCAGCATAAGGAACTATTCAACATGCTTCAAGATTTAAACCTGGACGGAAATGATTTAAGAATTCTAAGAAACCTATACTGGGAGCAAACAGCGTGCATGCACATGAGCGGTGACAATAACTCATATACCGATATCAAGAGAGGCGCTCGGTAAGGATGCGTATTTAGCCCAGATCTTTTTCAATTTGTACAGCGAAATCATTCTTAGAGATTTAAAAGCATTTCAAGGGTTAGTTGTAGGAGGGCAGAATGTTAACAACTTAAGATACGCAGATGATACTGTGCTGATCGCAGAATCAGTAGAAAAGCTGCAAGCGTTACTAGACACTGTTGTAGAATCCAGCGGAAAGAAAGGCTTGTCAATTAATGTTAAGAAGACAGAGTGTATGATTATCAGCAAAGAAAAAGCAGAAAAACAGTGTAGGTTATCAATTGGTAATATATTCATAAAACAAGTAAAACAGTTCAGCTATCTGGGCAGCATAATTACCACAGATGGCAAATGTAATCGGGAAATTCGGAAACGAATCGGAATGGCAAAAGATGCATTTGAAAAGCTTGGAAGCGTACTAAAAAAGAGTAAAACTTCTATGTCTACCAAGATCTGAATGTTAAATTGCTACGTGCTATACATTCTCACTTATGGTAGTGAATGTTGGACAATTTCAAAAGGGATGGAAAAATGAATTGAAGCAGCAGAGATGTGGTTTTTTAGGAGATTTCTGAAATTATCTTGGACGGTGAGAGTAACAAATGATGAGGTGCTACGAAGAGCAGGAGTAAAGCGTTCTCTTTTAAAAACAATCCGAAAGAGACAGTTGGAGTTTTTGGGACATATAATGCGTAAGCAACAACTGGAAAACCTGAGCATTACCATCAAGATCATTCGAAAAGAAGCAGAGGTAGACAGAGATTAATATGCATAGAGAGCATTAGTAAAAGGAGGAACAAAACAGCTCAAGTACTTCTAAAGACCACTAAATACCGGAAGATGTGGAACTCCGTGATCGCCAACGTCCTTACGGGATATAGCACCTGAGAGAGAGACTTCTTGCAAGAGTTCAAACCTTTTTCAAACGTTCAAACAATTTCATTTTCATCAAGAAACCTAAAAGAGAATGGTCCCTGCCACAGCCTGCTAACGTTTGGCTTGCCAGACAGCATTTCTGTGCCTCTTACTGATTGTAACGTAATCAATTTGATTCTTTGCATTATCTCCTGGGATTTTCCAAGCCCACAATCTCCTCGGATGATGTTAAAACCAAGTACTCATTATTGTTTGATTATTTTCTGTACACCACTTGATCAGCCTGTCGCCTCTTTCATTTTTTTCACCTAATCCATATGATCCTACAATATCTGCATAGTCGCCCAAAGTTGCCAAGATATCTTGTGATTTGCATTGTGTCTAACCTTCATTTAATTGGTCATAAAAATATTCAATATCTTCCTCTGAACTGGCTGCTGTTGGTGCATAAACCTGTATAACAAATGGCCGTCCTCTTATCTTTACTACCAAAACTCTGTCAGATATTGCCCAGTACCCTATCAATGCTGGAGTTACCACTTTATTAAAAATAACACCTACACCTCTTGAATGACTGTCTCCTCCAGAGTAAAGTATAGTTGTGTTTTCATTGTTGATCCTACCCCCACCTTTCCACCTGATTTCACTTAGCCCTAAAATATCAATTCTTAAAGGATTCATCTCTTGCTGTACATTAGCTAATTTGTCTTTCTGGAAAAGAGTTCTAACATTCCATGTTGCTATATTTAATATATCTCCATTGCTAACGGTAGTTATCTGACGATTTGGGTCCACTTGTAGCGCATGCAACACCCAACCGAGCGAGGAACACCCTCTATTGGAAAGTGTTCACTTAACTCCGTTGTCTTGAATCATTATTTGGCTAACCATAATTATTCTTGGGTAAATTAGTGGTGAGGTCCCCAATTCTCTTCCACGGCAGTACCTAGCTTGCTAAGGTATTTGATCCTTGCCGTTGTCAAAATAAAGTTGATCATCCGCCAAGCATCTAACAAGTGTTGCACTTAACACTTATATCCATTGCTCTGCTTCCAGCAACTTCCTCTTAGCCCTGATATAAGGAGCTGAGGAGTTACTCACACTTGCTCAAGGTGTTACTCCAAGTTCGTAGAGGTGGAGGCGCCTAATGATCTTCTTGATAGTGACACTGTCACTACCTCACTACCTTGACTACTACTAATACTGTTGCTAAAACGTGTTTTCTTTTTACTTCCACTAGCAAAAATGATACTATTACTATTTGTATCAACACTACTGTCACTTCTAAGGTGACCATGATTACTACCACTGTTGTTGTTACTACTTCTCTCATCATATGCAGTATCATTAACTATTATTTGCTTTTATAGCTATAACTGCTACAAATACTAACAATGCCTCCTCTATTACTATTTCTATGTTAACTCATCTTTTTTAGTACTACTGGTGAAGTTTTTCGAAGTTTCTTATAGAATGTCATTAGTTTTCGTCAACAGTTAGCCGGTGATTAACGCTGTCTATCATCATATCGGTCATAACTTGCCTTTTTAGTTCGTTGCTCTCGGTCTCCCTCTTCTTTCTAGTCTTCTCTTCAGAACGCCTACTGAGCTGAAGATGTCCGGAGAGCCCTACACAGAAGCACTAGACATAACTACAAAGATGTAAAAGAACCGCTGAAACAAATGTCTACCCAATGTCAAGAACACCAGTAAGCATTTACAAAAGGCTCTCCGAAAGCAGTGGCAATAGTAGTAGTAGCAGTAGTAGTGGTAGTAGCAGTAGTGCTGCTAGTAGCAGCAGTAGTAGTAGCAATAGTAGTAGTGGTGGTAGTAGTAGTAGTAGCAGCAGTGGCAGTAGTAGCAGTAGTAATAGTGGTAATAAATGTAGGAGCAATAAAAGAAATTCCAAGAGTAGAAATGGTTGTAGTACGTACAGTAATGGTATTAATGAATATCCCATATAAAAGTGGAAATGCATTTGTTGGTGAAGTCATTTTTCTCATAAGTGTATTTACTTATGAATAGAGAATGTCATACTGAAGGTTTTAGTGCAAAAACCCAAAGCTGAGAACGGTGCTTACAGTGCACAGAAAAACTGGTTTGTTTTGTTTTGCATGTCTCCTTCTTCTGCCTCCTTCAAATGGATCACGGAATTAAAATATCTCTGTAATTTTATGATATTAAATGTTTCATCACCGAAAAGAAAATCATAATAGATTCGCTTCAAGTAAACAAAAGTTTGATTTTCAGAAAACTTATCGTTTTCATTTTTCCATTTCAGTTTGTTTTATTCAAACCAATTTAAATATTTAGTCATCTCCATTTATTACCTCGCGTTGTGCATTATCGTTTGAAATAGAAGTTGAGTTGTATTTCAGTTCTTTCCATATCAGCATGTTTGGTCTTTTGTTTTATCATCCAGACAAACGACTTATGTACACAAACTACTATTTTGTCATCCGTATTCTGCAATAAATCATCATTTCAATCCACAGTGGGTGCTTTATCATTCAAGAAATATCTGTTTACTCTTGGAAACAAAGCCTTCCTTTCAGACGTTTTTGGGTGATAGTGATCAAATAGAAAGGGACCTTTGATCGTCCAACAATTAAACTATTTGTTGATATTTAGCATACTCGTCTAAAACGTTACAGAGATCACATCGTCTTTGCTTTGCATCTTGAAATAAACTTCAGTCGCGAGATAAATGTGGTACAAAGGGAAAAGGTACCCTGGCCAGGTTGTACCTTAAAATGTCTTTCTGGTAAGATCGCTCATTGATGAAACATATTTTCTCAAGAGTGCCTTTTCCCCTTGGCCATTCCCTTCATTGAAATAGAAATATTTCTATCTCGTTCGGTGAAGAGAAATAAGGTTGTACGATAAAGGTGGAGTTTTAAAAATTCATTGTTCAAAGATAGCATGGTGTTGAAGGAGGATATTTCATATAGAAATTTAACATTCTTCTGGTAAAAGTTTTTTACTGCAATAATGCATGACAGAAAGCGATTGCGTTGCAACTCATGATTGATTTTTCGCACACTGTCAAGACAAAATCAACGCAAAATACAATTCCCAACATTTATTCCCAAACTACAAAAAAAGCGTTACGCAGCAACAACTACACAACACCCACTTATTCACCCATGCATCATATCGCTTTATTCTTACAGGATGGCAATAAGTACTTGTTATTCGTGGAGAGCTGACAACCCACGACTACTTTTAAAATTGCATAAACATCTCAGCAGCAAAAGTAATAGTTTCCGTTTAGTACGAAAAGCTTTGTATAGTTCCGCTCTAT
>RDPX01000165.1:1160791-1171015 GCA_003991215.1 Morbakka virulenta | reverse complement strand
AGCAGGAGTAGTAGTAGTAGTAGTAGTAGTAGTAGTAGTAGTAGCAGTAGCAGTAGCAGCAGCAGTAGTAGTAGTAGCAGCAGTAGCAGTAGTAGTAGTAGTAGTAGTAGTAATAGTAGTAGTAGTAGTAGTAGTAGTAGTGGTATGAATAATAGAAGAAGTAGTAATAATTTTAGCAATGATAGTAGTACTTATAATAACAGTAGCAATTTTACAAGTAGTTGTTGTAAGATGATTTAATAATAGTTAATACTTTTATTTTTTTCACAACTGCAAATTATTTAACAATTTTGTCATTGGTTCTTTCTCACTGGCTGCAAGTTCGGCAGTGACCTTGAGTTTGTTTGATACTCATAGCATCCTTTCGTAGTAAATCAAAATTGAAAGTTCTTTCAATCTTGCGATTTCTTGTGACCATTTGGTTTGTTCAAAGGACCGAATGACAAACGACAAGACAATTTTTTTAGTTACCCAAAATCATTCGCAACAATACAGATGACAAGAGCGGATGTAGCCTAATTGTTGGAGTCTCCCAGAATAAACGAAAGAAATTTTTCCAGCAATTCCCTGGCACTCTACCGCCGACTCTGCTCCTTGGACTCACAGCCCTGGCTAATGCAGAGAGGTTTTTTCAGGACGGAAATTATTAGACATTGTCAAGTCGGAACCACGAATTGTTAGATCATGTTATGAGAGAGGAAATTATATACATACTTACGTGGAAGACGTTGGTCTTCTGTCCTTTTTGAATCACTTTGCAGATCAGTCCCTCGTTGGAGTTGTTGATGGTGTTGTTGAGCTTTCCTGGCACCCCGTGAAGTCTTAGCAACTTCCAAAAGGCCTCGAGGTCTACACTGTTAAAAGTCTTTTCAAAGTTAATGTAGAGGGCTGAATTTCATTCTAGTGACTGCCCCAAGATTAATGTCAGGGTAGCCATTTGGTCTATACATTATCGTTCCCTCTCGAAGTCAGCCTGCCAAGCTAGACGTATGGAGTCGACAATATCCTTCAACCTGTTCAACAGGATCCTGTGAAGACTTTTCCTTGAACAGATATTCTGAACAGATAGTCTAATGCCCTAAACCCCCTGTAGCTTCCACAGATGAAAAGGTCTTTCTTTGGTACTTTGATCAGGTATGCCCCTTTTCACTCTCTGTATTTGGGGGTTTTTTTGGCAAATGCTCCTGAAGAACGGATGGAGTATCTCTACCGATTCTTTAATGCCTGCCTTCAGTACCTCTGGTGATATATTGTCTTGTCCGGTTGTTTTGCCTGACTTCAGCTGTTTGGTGGTCTTCCGTATTCCCCCTTTTGTGGGCTCTCTTCTGTCTCTTGGCAAGTCTCTGTCCTGTCCCTAAATGTCTGGTGAATTCTGCGGAGCTGATCTGTTCAGAAGCCCTTCGAATTGTTTCGGCAATCCCTTTTTCTATCCCTCGTTCCATTGGAAGGTGCTCCTTTGTTTGTCTTTGAGGGGTCTTTCTGGTTTAGCATACTTTCTTACCAGTATTTTTGTGCTGTTGTAAAGTCCTTTCTTGTTCCCATGCTGGGCTGTCTCCACCGTCTCTGCCACAATTGCTTTAGCGAATTTTTTCATATCAGCTTTAATGCTCTTTTTCACGCTTCTGTTGGCCGTTGAGTATCCCTTAAGAGCACAAATCTTATCTGTTCTTGTCTGGCTGCTGTTTAGTTCTACGTTCGTCTTCTTTCTCTCTGCAACTTTCTCTAATGAATCTGGTGATGTCCATTCTTTGTGGATGTAGTTTTTATAGCCAAGTAATTCTTTACAAGTTGTTGTCAGTACCTTTCCCACCTTTTTCCACTGTTCACCAATAGTTCCTTTATCCAAAAGCTCCTGGAGATCTTTGAGCTTATTTGTGAGGGCAAGCCTGAACTCTTCCTTCTTGCCTCTTTCAGTAGCGCGATATTGAACCTCCGGCGTGGGCCATTATCAGTCGGGTTCCTTTTCAGTTTCAGCTTCAATATGGCAATACCTAGATGGTGATCTGAAGCAACATTAGCTCCTCTCTTAACTTTGACGTCTTCTAGTGATCTACGGAACTTTCTTGAAATTTGGTCAAGCTGCTTCCCTGTAGAATAGTCCTCTGATATTCAGGTTGCCATTTGATTCGCTTGTAGGATAAAACTGTGCTGCCGATGACAAGTTTGCTTTGGCACATAGATCAGGAAACCTCTCTCCGTTTTCGCTCGTTTGTCCCAGGCTGTGGCATTGACGTCTCCCATGACGATGTTGACCTTTCTAACTGGCAGAGTCCCAACAATTGTCTGCAAACTGTTGTAAAGCTCTTCTTTAATTTTTTTCATCGTTGTCGTTTGTTGGGGAATAACAGTGTACAATGTTCATGCCGATCCTCTTCTGCTTTGTTCTAAAGGAGGCTGTTATGATACTTGGGCTGCAGGCTTCACACCCTATGAGTGGTCTCTGAGCTGTCTGAGAAAACCAAAGCCTTGTGTGTGTGGTGCTTCCTCATTCTCATCCCCGAAAAACAGCAGCTACCCCCCTGTGGCGAGTCTCTTTTGTCCACTGCCTGTCCATCTTGACTCATTGATGCCAAGGACTTCCAGGTGATGGGCCCTCATTTCTGCAGCCACCTGGGCTGTTTTCCCTGATCCCCACATGGTCGTTGCATTCCATGTCCTGCTGTTTATGGTTGAAAAGATGGTAGTTGTATGGATGACTTCCTTTCGGTTCGGTTTTCACCCTTCTACTTCATAAGACCTCCTGCTTTAGATGAATCTTTTTCCAGGGCTGAATTTGGTGTCGGACTCCTTGTTTACTTTTCTTTAGCATACAAATCTTTTTACAGGGAGGATCTGCTGAACACTCGCCCAACCCCCTCCTTTTCCATCTCACTATTGAAATTCAAGGACAGAAAAAGGTTGTTTAACATAAACACTTGAATGATGATTCTGGTCTCAATACTCATTCTGTGATAAATTTGTAACAAAGCGGAAATCATTTAGCAATTAATGGTTCTTTTGAGAATAAAAAAAGAGGTTTGCCACTTAATTCGCCACCTCTTCCATTTGGAGCAAGCAGGGGAAAAAATAAAAGTTTAAATTATAACATGGACCGATATTAATATGAAAATGAAAATAGATAACTTAATAGGTGGAAAGATAGACTGATGTACAGATACATGTATAAATGGAGAGATGAATAATAGATAGGGGGATAGATAGATGAACAAGTTAAAAGAAGTGGCTTCCTTTCCAAAAGCAATCCTTTGCGAGCATTAAGTTATCTTTACCAAATGTCAGGAAATTGGAGGCGTGATAACAACACATTCTTGGTGTTAAATATGTCTTTCATTCAGTGGAATCTGCAGTTTGATGGGCCTTTTGTTTGACAACTCATCAAGTCGTAGTACTAGTTACCATGGTTCCCATTGTTCTTTTCAAAATAATCAACAGCCGCAATTGTCCTCTCATCTTACTCACCACACCAGAACAAAACAAGTTGTGCGTAATCATCCGCTGAAAACCTTCAAAGAGCACGTTTTGTCAACGACATCCATCACCAGTGATAATCTTGAAAAGTAAGGAGTGATCTCGAGGAAAGTTACTGATTTGAGAAATAAAACGTTTTCCAGGTGAAAAAAAGAAATGAATACTAAATTTGGGAAAAAGAAGGTTAAATCAAGTGCACGTGTGATATTGTTGGGATCAGCCGGTGTTGGAAAATCCTCTCTTGTTCGAGAACTTCTTGGCAAACCCCTTCCTAAGGATTCTGTCTACCATCCCACAGTATGGGACATTCACGAAACAGTTTTAGAAAACGATAACAAACAAATTAAGCTAAGAATTGTTGATACTGGTGGACTTCACGTATTTCCTGATATGCTGAAGATTGCTGTCAAGGAAGCTGATATATTTATTCTCGTTTATTCGATTGATGATATTAACAGCAAGAATTACATTATATCAGCAATGCAACTGATAAGTGAAGCGAAAGGACAGGATACTCTCTCGTTACCAGCGATGGTGATAGGTAACAAACTGGACTTAATGTCAACCATAAAAATGTCCAGCATTTTTGACAATTCAAAAAATGGAGCATTTGAGAAGGATAAACAACTTAATGAATATTGTACGAATCAGATGAAAGTATCCTATCAGAAACAATTTAATACTGATATCATTAAGGAGGGAATCTTTTTTTTGTACGATAGATTTCTGAGAACCAATGTAAGTAAGTAAAATAACAGTCATTTCATAATTTTGATTTTTGTTGAGTATATATATTTTTGTGTATCACTGTCCTCCATAAGAACAACGATAAAAATTTACCAAAATTTTACGATAGATTCAGAACAAACGTCAGGCCTGAATCTACAAATTGAAATTCCAAAATATCTATGAAACAGAATTCCTCCCTGGTTTTTTTTTTGTTTTTTTTTAAGTTTTAACGTCATTTTTCCCCACCAATTGGGGCTCAGACGGTGCCCTTCAGAGGGACTTTGATTTCGCAGTGAGGAATTCCTCCCCGTTGAACATGCAAATTTATTTCAGTAAACATTGATTTCAAGATGCGTTTTTGTGTATTTTAAGGCATCTAGTTTCCTATCTTTTTGGAATTCGTGTAATATAATTGTAATTATTTTGAAGATAAATTTTAGAGAGTTTTTAAGCTCAACTCAGAAACGATAAAAGGATATTGGGTCCCAACAAAACCGACAGTATTCTTACTTTTGTGTACAAATTAAAGAAATTAAGAATAGGAATTTGAATGTTTTGTTAGTACTGATTGAAAGAAATCACACCGTCAAAACGTGTTTTATTTAATGAGGTGGCAACTTGCCAAAGCACTTGTTAATGAGTGAATATACTGATACTGCATGGAGGGTAGAAATATAAGGTTGTAAGTCCTTCTTCAATTATTTCTATCATAAAATTTAATTTTTTTACATCAATGTAACAAATTGCTACTCACATGACATTTTTCAAGTCAGATAACACTTTCTTCCGACCCTTGTGGCTTTGCTTTCGTAAACGACGTAACTGTAGCATTTGAATAATAAAACGATTTGTATGACGCCCCTTTTTGGATAAATTATTTTGACCTTTCAGGTCATTCTTTAGATATAACTCATATCTTGCCGTCAAAGAACGATTAAACATTGCCAATGCTAAAGTGTCTATTTATATTTATATTATAGAATTTTCAAGGTTCGTCTTTTCATGAATTTAAATAATACAATATCTTTTCACAGCGGTTAAGATCAATGATTGACTTGCTCGTTATTCAATATTCATTTTCTTTTGACGTCGTCTTTCCACATCACTTGTCCATTAGGTCGCCCTTCAGTGGAGTTAAATGTGGAAATAACAAATTTCTTGGCCAGAAACATTTCCTAAAGCCATCCAATGGCTTGTGCTTATCTATAATTTTTCAATAAATGGAAGTAAATGTTTGTATAGTCGTGTTATGTTTATTTCCTGACAATGCCCACCTTTTTTTCTCGCTTTGCTACATTTTATCCTCGTCGTCATTCTCCACTTTTTTCTGACTTTTCTACCTTTTATTTTTGCAAGAATAATTACTGGTAAAATTTTGTAAATAAGGCTATTTTGAATTTTACCTGTAAGATTGAAAGTAAAGAACTCAGTAGATATGAGTTCATTTGCATTAATTATTTCCCCATTTCTGATACACTTTACAGCATGCCCGAAAATCAAAATGCAGCCTTTTATTACATAATATATGACTGCCCACAGACTGCCCACTAAAATATCTAGATTGATCATTTCAAAGAAATCTGTTGTAATTTTCCTACAGAATCATAATTGTTACGATTTTATTCAATATACGAAATACATCTGCATTTATTCCTGTAATTAATGTGGACAAAAGTTGCTTTAAATGCTATTGAATTAAATAGGCGCTCTGCGTACCCTCGTGTCAGTAATTTAGGTTATTGTTAACAAATTAGAACGTCCATTGTGAAGGTTACACTTTGTATGCTATGGTAATTATTAACAAGTAGTTAGTGCTTCTAATGGTGCTCATGTTTTATTCGTTGCTGCAAGTTTCAGTGCAGCCCAAATTGTAAAAATACACAAAAAATAAAAAAATAAAAACTTCTGCTTAAAAGTAGCAATATATATTATTTTCTTCAGCTAAAAAGAGGACGTTATAACAGCGTTATCCTTTCCGAGTGGGATACAGAGAGAGAGAGAGAGAGAGAGAGAGAGAGAGAGAGAGAGAGAGAGAGAGAGAGAGAGAGAGAGAGAGAGAGAGAGAGAGAGAGAGAGAGAGAGAGACAGAGACAGAGGGAAGGAGGAACACAGACAGAGAGGGACAGAGTGTCAAAGAGATCCACCCAGATGCAAACAAATTATGTCCAGATCGTTGCCTGATCAGTTAAATAACGTTTACTGTATAATCTTCGAACTAACAGTTATTCGTGTTTACTTGTACAAGGAGATGGCTAACGGAAATCTCCTGACCAAGAACACCAATTGCCCCCTTATCTTGAAACAAATAACTCCAAGGAATCCCAAGATCCACTACACTTCTTGTTGGTCTTGTAAAATAAAAGCGATTACGTATTTGAAATTCAAGATTTCAAAAATTGAACATGTATATAATGTATGGTATTTCGTTCTTGAATACTCATATATGTTTTGTATCAGGAATAATACAGTACATAATTAATAAAGATCATCATATACTCTTGATCTTCATGTGAATTTGAGCGAAATCAAATGTCTTGTCATTAGCGGATTCAGTGGGTAGTAAAAGGGGACTGAACTTCCTCCCATGTACAATGTTAGACCCTTGTCTGATGGCAAACATGTGACTCACTCTTTCCATTCAATTAATATTTCATTAAATATAATTTTAAATTAATATTTGTTTGTCTGTGCATTGATAAAGACGCCCTAATTTCAGGGGATCAAGAAAGTACTTTGTCTCTGCAGTGGATGGGAAGGGATTAAAAAGAAAATGCGACTTACAGTTCTTGAATGGACCTTTTTGGAAGGGTCACTATTTTGTAAACTCAGTTACGTTGATAAATATAATAATAATGTACATTAGAAGTTATCACACATTTTTTGTGTTCGTTCAATTGACAGAAATGAAAATTTTGTAGGTAAAAAAAGGAATGTAGCTGTTGACAGCATTGTAAGCAAGTTAAGTTTGATTAATGATTTAAATTAATTTATAAAACATTTTAAGACGTTCGCAAAGTATGGGTAATATGTTTTATAAAAGTATGAGATTTCATAATATTGAAATTGTAGCTCTTGAATCATTTTTTCAAGATTTTGTTGTTGTAAATAGAAATGTATTATATAAATAGTACAATAAAAGTGTATATTGCAAGAAATCAGCCATTTCCTGTATCCGTGCAGGAAAATCTGTATTTTGTAGCAGCAGAAAATAAAGTAGCTGTTGACATTACTGAAAACAATGTTATATTGCGCTTTTTTGTTATATATGAATCCTTGAATCTATCTTGTTTCTCACAATGGTTTGTAAATAAAAAGACATAAACAGGCGGGAAATAAATCACCTGAGGGAATTTTGGACCTCCCGGTTCATCATCAATGATTTTTCTGAACATTATACTCGAGTCGAGATACAACAAGTTCGAGATACAGGTGACCAAGTCCGGAAGAACAGTACTTGACTAGCAGTTTATCCAAAGCACGGTAGACGCGGGCTTAGAAAAAGTAAAATTGACTTAGATGAGAAACTCGATGTGTGTGGGGAGGGGGGAGCGTGGGGAAAACATGGTGGAGGGCTTCATTCATATCCTCCAAACATGCAAGATCAAAATAAGTAGTTATCGCAATAATCCAAACCGAACCAAAATAAACTTATTAAAACATCAACAAATATTTACGTATACTTCACTTGCTTACAGTTTAAATCAAACAATCCTCCCGTCTATATCTTCTATCCATCCATATATCTATCTATCTATCTTCTATCCATCTATCTATCTATCTATCTTCTATCCATCCATCTATCTATCTATCTCTCTATCCATCTATCTATCTATCTATCTATCTATGAATCTGTCTATCTACCTATCTATTTATTTATCCATCTATCGATCTATTTATTTATTTATCCATCTATCGATCGATCGATCTATGAATCTATCTGTCTATCTATCTATCCATATATCTGTCTATCTATCTATCTATCTATCTATCTATCTATCTATCTTTTATATATCTCTCCATTTATCCATTTATACAACCACCTATCTATACATCGGTCCATTTGTCTACCTACAAAGTTATTTATTTTCATTTTCATATTTTTATCAGTCTATGTTATTTTTTATTTTTTAAAGTAACCAGTATTCCAACCTGCAGGATATCTTAAAAGTACAACAGGCTCAACAGCTTCCAAGTTAATATCTAAAAATTAATGACGTCACTTTTGATCGAGAAAAGCAACCGTTTGTGCTCACTATCCTTTGAAAAATCTGTTCCATGCAAAATTGGCGGTGATTTTGTACCAATGCTCAAGACAAAGAACATGTTTTGGAGATCAATGTAAATAAAAACAAACAAGATGCTGAGTGACATGACACCACAAGGACAGTCACAATGACGCAAATGGAATTTTCAGTTGAGAATTTTATTGCGCTGCAATTTCTGTGGTGCACTTTAATGCTCTTTTCCTGTCGTTAAGCAAGTTTTTCACAAACATTGTTTCCTGTTTTTAACGACCCCGCGGTTATTAAACTTTTGAATAGATTTTTTGCGGTTTTAATTTGTGGGGTCTCGTTTATTTCAAAACAAACGTAATTTTGTTGTTGATAAAAAATCACTACAACAAAACAAGTCAATAAAAAATTAATTGGACAACAATGAGTCAATTGTTGTCTGTATCCTTGATCAGAATATCCTGGTTGAAAAGAATTCTCTGTCAGTGACAGAGAATTCCTTTCAAAATACCCGCTTCAACTTGAAGCGGGTATTTTGACAAAGAAAACGCACTTGAACACGGCGTGTGTTGTGATGGACGAACTCGAATTGGTTGCAACAAGTTATTTCCTCAACAATCACGATTTCTCCTTGTAAATGTCTCGATATATTTCTCGTTATCTCGATAAAGTCCTAACTAATTCCCAAGTATAAATATCATAAAATCGCCCTACTTATACGTTCATAAATTCTAGAACTCTCTTACGTAATATAACAATGAAAAGTCAACGTGAACATATATTAACCAAGAGAACCAAAATCCTAAATATAGACACAATGGAAAACCTTATTTCAGCATTTGCTCGAATGTTCTAACATCGAATACAAAAGTTCTTTTTCATGACGTCTCAGCATGAGTTTGCATCTTTATAATCTTCGCGAAGGTTCATTTTATATAAATCGTGACTTCGTTCACGACACTCCCAACACCGCAATTTTAATCGTCACCAATTGAATGTCCAAAAATCTTATCTCTTGCTTCACGTGCTGCTTGGCGCTTTGGTCTGCTGCTCGATACATTCGTTGTGTGTTCGTCGGTTTCGAATTCCGTTGCTTCCGTTGATTCGTGAGTGGACATCACCTTGTTGGATTCTTGCGTGATTTCAAGTGGGTACAAATGTACAAGTGAACGTTGTAGTATGTGCTTGTTTGGAAGAATGACTTTGGCTGCTCGTTCTTGTCCGTCATGACTCTTCATTATTTCAACGATTTTTCCAATCCTCCAAGTCCCTCGTGGTGTTGCTTCTTTAATTTGTACAACATCGTCCACTTCAGGTTCTTTTGATGACTGTCTTTTTGAGTGTTTTGCGAAAATTTGGCTTCGTTCTCGTAGGCTCAGCAAGTAGTGATTCTTCCAAACGTTCCAAAATTGGTCGAGATGTTTGTTTCCTTTCTTCCATAACTGCAAAAGTTTTTTACCTTCAGTCAATGGTTGATTCCGGTAATCTGGGTCATCTTGTTGTTCTTCAATTTGTGGAGTTCCATTTTTTGGATTTATCGATAGGAAATGCGCTGGAGTGATGATTGTTTGGTCATTTACTTCGTCACTTAAGTAAATCAGTGGTCTGGAGTTCAATGTAGCTTCGATTTCTGTCAAAAGGGTTTGAAGTTGTGGACTTGTTAATTTCAATTTACCAATTGTTTTCTTGAGTGCCATTTTCGTTGTTCCTACAAGGCGTTCGTAGAACCCTCCCATCCAAGGCGAAAGTTCGACTATAAATGACCATTTGATTCGCTGGTCGCCTAAGTAACTGT
>RDPX01000165.1:1109276-1136861 GCA_003991215.1 Morbakka virulenta | reverse complement strand
TAAAACTACAACTGTCTTTAAAACATGAACATATAAAGAACCAAACAGACTATTGAGTATTTCCATACAGTTTATTTATCTTTCTTTTTTTTACTGCCTTTTTCTGAACAGAGGGTCATCTCCTTTACAAAGTTCTTCATCATGCAATTGACAATTCTACAAATAAGACTCTCCAGAAAGTTGTGTCCATTATCAGATATGATATAGCTTTTATCTTACATTATCAATGAAAGGTGTCAGTACTGATAACAAAGACCAGCCTTCACGACCTGCTTCTGTGGCAAAGCAAATTTCTTTCAACCGTCACTACTCAATCTTGAACATCTTAAACCTTTCCAAGCTACGAAATATCTTAAACGTGTTATGAAGAAATTATGGCAAGGTCTCCTAAATACCTTCTAATAAGCTCTTTGCACTTCCTCGGACGCCTTGTGTTGTTATCCGTGCTTCGGCGGACAAACGAATCCACGGTAAAATAAAGAGAACTTAACCTGGAATGTTCCGTTGCAACAAAGTGTTTTCGTGAAATTTTTTTCATCCAGCGTTGAAGTAACTCGTCGTCATTTAAAGGAAACTTATGAAATGTCAAGCTAGCGCGATTTTCTGCTGTCTCATAGCCACTTTTGCAGCCAACAGCAGCACATTTGTTAACCGTGCCTGTATTCTTGACAGTCAAAAATTGGCAGTTTATCTGATGGCGACAGCGTTTTTTGCTGAGGGCCTGGGAACTGCAGTTTGTATCGGCCTCATCTTCTACACCCAACAGCAGATTTCTGAGAGGTTTCTAGTCCAGATGTTATTATTTAGGAGTCCATGGGTTATGTGTGCGTCACGTAGAGCAATATTTTGCTTTTGCTTTTTCGACATATTTTCAAAACAAATCTCTCAAACAAAGTTCAATACAAAACAACAACAAACCATAAAGTAAGCTAAAGACAACGACAATTCAGCAATCCGGCTCGGTGAATCATGTAAATCCCTGGTCTTAGATTTATAGAGGACTGTATTAGAATATAGTTCAAATAGAGATAGAATTCTTCGTTCGTTAGCTATAGTTCTTTCTTCCTAGAATGCTTCGATATACTTTTTTTTGGTACGTTTTCTTGGGTAGTTTTACAGTGGTATTCAATGATCATGCTTTCATCATAAAACTCCTGTATACCTACTTCGGGAGTATCTGATATTTAAGTGGCGTCAAATATCAAATGAGCTGTGTAGACTTTTTTTCGAGGAATTGTGTAGTTTTGTTATTTTTTCTAATTAACATACTGTTTTTCAGTGAACCAAGGTCCAAGTTTCTCTTTCCGTATTCCACGTTTGTTCAAAACGCTATTATCAAAAAATTTCTCGTTTTGAAATTGAGAAGTTGACGCCACACACAGAAAACACAAAAGTGCTAAATAATTCGATGTGCTGCCCAAAACAATACAATAATCTCTGCAAGATCTACGCAAAAAAACTACTGTTTTACTAACGCTATTCAAGGAAGTGAAGGGGAGTGACCTGCAGCCATGTCGCTGGCGTAAAGCATAGAGTATCCAAAAAAGCTACAAAATAACCCCGAAGAATACACCAAAGAAAAGGAGAAAATGGGCAAATGATCTCATAACATCGGGCATAGGTGGAAACATTTGAATTCAGCATTAGTAAATTCATATGTATTAAACATTTGAATTACAGATGTTGAGGTATACTCCTCGTATAACGTTTGCTTTTTTACTGTATAAAAACATGTTAAAAATAAATTGTTTAGCTAAATATTTAAATCCCGAAGCCTCAGATCAAATTTCGTCAGCACATTGCTGAATTATTAACTTCAATTCCACATCCGGTACACAGATAATATCAAGACATTACTTCATGAGTTTATTTAATGGTATCTTGTATTCTTGTTATAGTTTACATATCACTGTTAAAATAAACTAGATTCAAGGGTATCTTAAAGTCTTTTTGTTTCTTTCTGTGTCTGTAAACGTACACGTAAATAAAAAAACTCTCTTTCTTCTGGTTTATATGAGCTCACTTTGTTTGTTTGGAACAAACCCCTATTTATTAATTTGTTAATACATTGTCATCGAGAGAAGGCAGAAAGAAAATTATTATTCCATCAAAAGTCAGAATTTAAGTTAAGTTTTTAACCAATTCTGGTCTGACTTAGGTCAGTAACAGCTTACAATTCAACCTATAGGATTTCCTGCGATGTATTTTTTCTCGAAGAAAAAAACAAGCTCTTCTTCCGTGTACTCTGTTTCAAATCCATAAGGTTTTGCCTTTTTGGTTTGGCTTGGTCACATTTGGCAGGATGTGCAGCAAGTGATTCTTTTTGCATTGAGCATGTGACATAAAATTCTGACTTGCAAAGCGAGATCATGAGATAAAATGGCATTTACCTAAAGAGCAAACTCTAAAACTATGACACAAAGTAATAGAAAAATAATAGTTCACACGAAAAGATAATTGCACTATGCCATTCTTGGTCTCTTTATATTTAGATATTTTATTTCTGATTGCACTTTCTCTTTAAGTGTATGACCATTTCGGGAGTAAATGATCTCAATAGTGAAAATGCTGATTGAAAAATTAGTATAACTATTAAGCAGCATGACCACCTTAAGATAGTCAACACTTTGTTTGGGACCAAAGTGGATTTAGAAAACCTTTGACAAAGTACTTTAGCTATTGTTTCAATGACTATGTTTTAGAGTTCATTCTTATGGATCTGGCCAAATGAGTACTTGCCTTTATTTTGAAAAACCATGAGAAATGATCATTCCTCTTCAATGGATTTCTGCAAACATATGCTGATATTGCTCTGAATTGTGTTGGTGTCAGTTGCTTCAGCGTGGGATGTCAGTGCGCTGTCAAACTACTAAATGCCATTTGTAACAAAGCAGACTTGCTTAGTTTGAGTGGAATCGTCTCTTCAAATTTTCTTTGAAGACACTATTTGAGCTTGTTCAGGAGCTCTTTGTAGTTTTATCCCAAAATCAATAGGTCATTTTGGGGTTTATAGTTTTCTCAAGTACCATATTAAAAAGNATTTTGAAAAACCATGAGAAATGATCATTCCTCTTCAATGGATTTCTGCAAACATGTGCTGATATTGCTCTGAATTGTGTTGGTGTCAGTTGCTTCAGCGTGGGATGTCAGTGCGCTGTCAAACTACTAAATGCCATTTGTAACAAAGCAGACTTGCTTAGTTTGAGTGGAATCGTCTCTTCAAATTTTCTTTGAAGACACTATTTGAGCTTGTTCAGGAGCTCTTTGTAGTTTTATCCCAAAATCAATAGGTCATTTTGGGGTATAGTGTATATCAGCAAGTGAGAAGGAAAACGTAAAAGCTGGAGATCTGCTTTATATGATGAAAGATAGGAATCTGTGAAGAACCATGATCCCCGACTTCTGGAATGGATATAGCAGCTAGAGAGAGAGAAAGTAAGAGAGAGACACAGAGATGTGACAGAGACAGAAAGAGAGAGAGAGAGAGAGAGAGAGAGAGAGAGAGAGAGAAAGAGAGGGAGAGAGACAGACAGATAGACAGATAGACAGACAGACCGACAGACTGAGCGAGAGAGTTTTCTCAAACTGAAAGAAATTTACAAACTTTGGTCTGAAATACTGTGCTGGATTCACTTGGGTCAACGCCATCCCGGTCAAAGAGGAGAAGGTCTTTGTGCATTTGAAAGATCGCCTTGTTATTGAATTGATCATCAAGTAGGATATGATACTATTCTCAGCCCAAGCCCATCTTACTTTAGTGTTTAGTGGGGGATTTTCTCATTCCATATTCCTTTTGAACTTTATTCTTCCAGTTTGGTGAATTTCATAGGGAAGATTTGTGCTACCGACTTTCACCGACTTTCGACATCATTGTTCGTTACATTATCTGTGATGGTATATTAATTACGCAATTGTAGACGGTCTCAAAGAATCACAGCTGTAATATAACTGCGTGTTTCTCTCGTATGCGTATTAGGTCGGTACCACTAGAGTACAGGCAGATAGAACTATTTTTTAAGTAGTGTTAAATAGCCTTTAAGTATATGTCATACTTAAAGCATATCGACGTTGGTTTTATTTTCTCTATTTCTTCTGTTACGCTATAAGCTCCATATATTGATGACAAACACGATAAGTTGCATAATTAGCACATTTTTTTCGATTTAGCTTAAATCTAAGTTTGGTTTCTGTTTAAGGCACCTGTAATCGAGTATCTTAATTTCTATAGTGTGCAGTGCACATTCCCTTCACACTGTAAGCAATTTCTAGTTCTAATTTTTGAGAAGCTAAGCCACACTTACACTCACACTTAGACAAAGAAAAAATACCGAAACGATTCGACGAATATATCAAAGAATCTTTTAAAAAAATAGAGGAGACATGCCTGAAATTAGGAAAGACATGAATGGGTTGTAAATCCTACAATCGGAAGTAAAATCGGCACTAAATAGAATGAAAAAATAATAAGGCAGCTGGAGCTAACGAAAAAAAAGTAGAGCAGATTTTAGTACTGGAAGAGTTTGGAATTGAAAAACATACTGAAGCACTAAACAAAATATACGAAAAGCAGTTTAGTTCCAATAGATTATTTTTTTTAAGTATTAACGTCATTTTCCCCCAGCAATAGGGGCTCAGACGGTGCCCCTCAGAGGGGCTTTGATTTTGCAGTGAGTAATTTCTTGGCCGGATGCCCTTCCTGACGCCAACCAATGGCTTTTTAATTTTGCAAAGTTCCAAATTCTCCTCGACAGCTCGGGGAATCGAACCCGAAACTCTTGATTGCTGTGCAATTGCACTAACCATTCAGCTACGGCTCAAATTTATGTTTGTAACCTTGCAAAAAAAGTCTTGTGCAGACAAGTGTGAATTTCATGGAACGATAAATCTTGCTAGTCATATCATCAAAGTACTTTTAAGAATCATTATGAAAAGAGCTAGAAGTGGGATAGAACCAGAAATCTTCAAAGAATAATGCGGATTTGTAAAAGATAAAACTACAAGAAATGCAATACTATTCCTGAGAACACCTGCAGAGCGATCAATTCAAGTCCAGGTCGCTGTTTGTGCTTTATGGATTACTTGAAACACGTTTGACAAAGTGTAGCACGAAAAAATCATTTCTTAAAACCACTAGATTTAAATGAGAGGTAGCTAAAGATTATTAAGAATCTATATTGGGATCACATTAGCATAGAAAGAGGAATTCGACAACCAACAAATAAGCCAACCAACGATTAACATCTTTGGAATTTATTTGTGGAATTATCAGCAGGAAATCAACGAGAAAAAAAAGACAAGGTTAAGAAGTTACAAGCAGGGCGATCTTTATCAATAAAGTTCGTCTTGTGTACAAGTGAGTGAGAGACAAACTGAGGACTTCTAAGTTTTCAATGAAATTCCTTTGGTGGTATTTTAAATGTATATATAGAAACACGTCAGGAGTTTGGTAAAATCGACCAAAATATCGTCACTGATGCAAAAATGAAACAAGTGAGCTAAAAACCGAAGAATTTTATCATGAGTATAAAACAAATAGCAAACCAAAGTAATGTGAAGCCTAAAGTTACATATCATGCGGAAATGTGATTGGTCCTTCATCTTGCTACCCTGGATTTTTTAATATAAGCGTCGCTGCTTTTTCCTAGCATTGTTTTTTAAATTTGGTATTTCGTACAATGGACTCCCTATGATTTGACTTGCTCTAATTCTCTAATCCTTAATCTCTAATTCAAACATCTTCATAATTCAAACAAATTCTGTAACACTGTCAAAGTTCCTTAAAAAAAATCTTTAAGTTGACTTCCCCTCATCAGTATTGTATAGTCTGGTCGGGGAGATAATAACCCAAGAAATACAAGTCGTGAATAAGTTTTTCATTGTTTTTTCCAACAAGAAATACATGGAAAACTGTCTTCCTTCTATCTTGCCATGTGCAACTGACTTCGTACACACTGACGTGAGAAGATACGTCAGCAAACACTGGGTTGAACTAAGAACAAAGTACAAACAAATGTGAACTGCTGCGTAGGATCCTGGGATATCGCATTGTCTTTCCAACAATCCACACATTACCTATCTACCACTGATAGAATATTTAGTACCATTCATTTACTTTTGTTTTGCACGAGGTTAGAATGGGGATAGTTTCTACCAAACGCCATTGCACACACGCCAAAATAAATGAAAGTGAAGTACGAAAGTTGCAAAAAGGTTGAGAGGTAAGTACCGCACAAGGATGTAGCTATGTTGTTTCGAGTGCCAAGCAAACCCTGTCAACATGGAGGAAAGAAAAAGTGAAACTATTAAGGCATATGAAAGTGGCTTGAATGTTAAATAAGTAAGCCCAGAAATTTACGAAGCTTTGTAATGACTTAAATAAAGTGGTTTCTGATGTTTCCTGAAAAAAACCCCACCAATCAATGGACTCCCACCTAAAATAACAGCTCATGAGGTTAATAAGGAGATTAACGTCGAAGATTTTCAAGCATCTAAAGGACGACAAGACAAATAGGGAGAAATGTGACCGTATTTGTTTGTTTGTTTGTTTGTACAACCTGCTTAGCTTTTTCTTCAAAACTGATTAATCTTTCTTTTGCAAAAAAGCCAACCGACACATGGCACATCCATTCTCCTTTCATCATCTTTCTTGACTGCCTTTCCGTGTTCAGTAACTTGACGAGATTTTTTTTGTCTGCTTTTAAGTAGCCAAATATAGACTTTGGAGACTTGGCATTCTGGCTTTTGCGAAAGATTGTCAATCGTGTTCCAGTAGCTTGGTTGAGTTGAAATAGCGTATTTCTTCATGAAATTTGTTTGTTCCATGCGTGGTCATTACTACTCATCGATACGGGCACTACAAGATTCTTTATGCGCATGATAAACTTTGATAAAGGTCTCTATTATATAGGAGTTAATCACAACTATTAGGAATTGGTGGAAGTCTGAAAAATTTTTAACCAGCAGAGATAACAGGCGTTGCCTAAGATATCTGGTAAAGTAGTCAAATTAACACTGAACCATTTCTTTATGATAAACATATGAAATGGAAATCGAAATCTGACTTGAACAGTCCGCATTTTTCGGGGATTGCTGAGCAACTTTTCTAACTCATATTTGGGTTGAAGGCCTCTTTATTTGGGAACGGGCAGGCATACCCCCATTTTCCAGGGGTTGCTAAGTTCCCTGCCGCCAAATGTTAGGTTCCTACGTTGTCAAGATTATTTCACTTATTGGTTGTAAGTCAGTATGTTTGATAGTGGTTGTGGGAATCAAAATGATCCTCTATTACCCTAAGATAACATTGTCAACGTTTGATGTGTCGCTGCAAGCTACATGACACGTACTATGTCACCACATGCTTGCCTGATTAAATTTATCTTTGGCTTGTATATCTCCATCCTTTTTAAGATTTAATATTTCAACTCTATTATTTCCTTCAAGTATGGTGTCCAGTTCAGCAACATTGGTGCTTCTTAGGTGTCCTCCAAATGGCTTAAACCCTGACGTGCTAAATCGAAGTGTGTCAAATAACAGCACCAAGGTGAGAGACCATTTTACCAACAATTCTTTCTAATTATCCACTGCAAGATATATTTAACTCGGATGAGTATTTAATCTTGTATTAATGTTTCGGTAACAGAATCTTAATTTTCAAATGAGAAAAGTGCTCTGGGAGAAGCACGGAGATTGGCTGCTGGAAATTCCTACGGAGTGAGAGTTTCCATGCTTATTATAATGAAAAAACTATTCAATAACTCTTCAATAATTATTGAAGAGTTCTAAACCCTCGGTGCTTTAAAGACGTTAGAAACTTGGCTTTTTGATATCAATCTTAGCCAAAAAGCTGGATGGAAAGCTGGAAGCCAGAAATATTTCAAAAAGGGCCATGATAGCTTAATTGAAAGTTTGTTAGTGCAAAAAGGACAAATTCCTTGCTTATCGAAACCTGTACGTCTCATCCTCATCCTAAAAAACTTGAATTAAATTGATTTCCCTCCCTTGAAAACAACACTTAAGTTTTACAGCCAATGTATCAAGGTTTAATTTGATCTGTAAAAAGCCAAATGTTGCTCAATGGTTGTTTGTAAGCTACTATTTCCCATGGGAAAAACCTATCGCTATCAAGCATCTCTATTTTGTCGACCATAATCATGCTGATAAAGGTCTGGGTTGCATGAACTGTTTCAAAGAGGCTGGCTTCTCCTAGGAATCAGTTAAACTTACACTCAAAAATGCAGATGATTCTTTTCCTGGTACTTGGACTTCGAGATAAGAAAATCAAAGGTGACATCACGCTTGATTACTATATCGATTTTAACCATAACATCGCCACTGCACATAGAAAATGAAGCGATCGAGAAATTCTTGCTGAAATTATTGATCGTCACGAGGAAAATCCTATCCTGTAAAGTTCCTTGATCTCAGGTGTTATTGTACGCTCCTGGGCTTTCACGTTAAATTCTCCGCAGATATAGCAAAATACATAAGGATGATTTCTACATTGTCTTAACATTTTTAAGGTTGTAAAAATCAATGAGGAAGTCACTGCTTACCCTTTATATGCAATGCTGACGTGATGAAATATTCCATGAGGCAAATTCTGATTGGATAAATTGAGATAATGGACAGCTTGCAGATATTTCATCAGACAAACTCTGATTGGATAAATTGAAATAACAAAATGCTTGGAGATATTTCATCAGATTCAATTAAACCTTCAATCTTAAATAACGTACGTGCTGTGAAAAAGCGGGTTACAAATTTTGTAATAAGCATCAAAAACTACATTGGACACACATAAACATATGCTTGGTAAAACGTACTCATTGACCAGTGTTGAGAAACCCCCTTGTGTTGCTGTGGCTACAGACCACATAGGGAAAGCATGTGGTCTAGTTTTCATGCGTGCCATCAAGTTAAGTCTTTTACTTAGGTATTTGTCTTCGGGTTCAGTGATGTTTTAAGAATCATTCGTTTTCGAAGATATTGGTGCTTCACACATGCTCATCTTGCTTCCGTAGTCACGTAAATAAGTAGGGTGTAGTTTCCGTACTATTATTTGCTAATTATTTTTATTTCTTTTTGGACCATGAACTTTAATGGACAGTCAGGTTTAGTTTCTTTTTTATTGTTGTAAATTAGCTATAAATAGGATGCATTTGTAGCTAAGATTGAGTAGGCTTACAGAACAGTCATTGAATGGTATAGGAATCGTCGAGATCGCCTTGATCGTCCTATTGGATTGTAAATTCATCGTAACGAGTGAATAGTTAGCTACAGATTGTATGGATTTTATTGTATTTCCCATTGGATACTTGTATATTTTACTCTTGGATATATTATTACATTTCATTTTTTGTGCACCTTTAATAAATACAGTCCTCTAGAAAATTGGAGTCTTTTAATGTTGTCCAATTCATTTGAATCAGCTACCACCTTTCACAACAACCAGTGTCATTAGAAAGCTGATATAAACCCTCTAATTTTCTACAGATAAGGAAACTTCTAAGGAGTTTCTTAAGTAACTCTCTACGGCGTAATACCCAGTACTTTAGAGGTATAAGAACAGCGTTGTGAAATGCCTTCCTGTGATACTTTCGAATAATGGTATTTTAATAATAATAATGACTAGACAGCAACAAAATTGGTCGTTTTAGTCTGAATTGTACATTTGGGTCTTTAATACGTAATCACGCGCGGAGAATATGTTCATCTATGAACAAATTTAACTGAAACACTAATAAGGTCGGTTTTACGACTGTCTGGAGCTTTATTAAGTAGAAACGACAAGTTTGTTTTTTTCAAATGTTCCGATTATTTTTTAAGAAAACCAAATTTTCTGCATTTTTCTATTCTGATGTTGCTAAAACATCTGTACTTTGGTTCCTTTGTTTAACACTGTTATTATATCTAAAAACCCATCCATCGGAGTACCCCAAGTAACTTACCTTTACTACTAAATTTGTTATCTTCTGAGACTTGAAATAATTTACCACTTTATAGTCCATTGACTGAAAGACCAAATATTACGAGTTGGTGGGTTTTCGGCAATATCTTTGTACACTTTCTTATACTTACCACTATCATCAGTAACGATTTCCCCTGGGTACTCTGAAGGGGAAGGGAGAGGAACATTGATCCTTCCAGCTTGCGTCTGCACTTGCAGTTCTTTTCTTTTTCAAGGAACATCTTGGGAGGAAAATGCGTTGCAAATCTTGTAATTCAGAGATAAGGTTGAAATGATTCAAGCCAAACTCCCCTGGATGTTCCACGTCCCAGTCCTCCTTTTCAAAATACAATTACTGAAACAAAGCCTTTTACTTAATTACAAATGGACTGAGATCACCAAAGTGGTCAAACATCTTGGCCTCAAGCTTCAGTAGAAAACGTTTAGTAACAGACAGAACGTTTGCCAATTTAACAATTTCAATAACACAAATTTCACCGGCGTCAATGTTACAACGAGCCTCGTACGACGAGTATTGTCCACATGCTAGAGCGAACCAAATGTGGTTTTAGTATTCGATTGATTGGTTTCATGTGAAAGATCACTGTCAACTGAAACAAAAAGAATCCATATATTTAGACTAAACATCACTTTTTAAGTATGCTGTACATTGAGCAAATTCCTTTGAATTGAAATTTTATTTACTAAATTAAAACTTGCAGAAAATTTGTTTTCCTTAGTGGCGGTGGACAGCCAAACGGCTTTGAATTTCATGGCATTTGCCTGTCAAATCGTAGACATAAGCCTATTTAAGATATTCTTGATGTCCGGATATTTTTTTTCTTTTCACTTTTATACGTGGCCATGAATTACAGTCCAAAGGATCTCAGGTGATGATGTTACTTCAAGTCTTTTGTTATGTTGGACAATGGTAGGTCGAAAGAGAGAGACAGAGAGACAGAGACAGAGAGAGACAGAGACAGAGAGAGACAGAGACAGAGAGACAGAGAGACAGAGAGACAGAGAGACAGAGACAGAGAGGGACAGAGAGAGACTGAGAAAGAGAGAGAAAGAGAGACACAGAGAGTGACACAGAGAGAGATACACAGAGACACAGAGACACAGAGGGTGACACACAGAGATAGACACATACACAAACATCCTGCCGGTGTTCTGGTCAAACTTAAAAAACTGCTTAAATGTTTTTTTTATGCGAAACCTTTCGAAATTATTTTGAATATAATAAACATTCTCAGACGCCACATAGTCAAGGTCGTATTAAAGCTTGCTTGATCTAGGTTTTCTTTTTGGGTGGACAGTACTCAACTCTCCACCCAAAGAGATGAAAAGATAAAGCAATTGTATCATTTCAACAAAAAAGTTGGCAACTTGGTGGAATATCTGGTGAGTTTAATTATATTAATACCCGTAACAATGTATTCAAGCTAAATACCTTTTCTCATTCTTGTAATGTCTACTTGGTCTACATGTTCTTGTTGTTTTCAATTTCTTCTTTTCCTCCTTCTCTAAGATTCTAGTCAATATATTAATTTTCTGTAAATAAGTCTTATTCTAAAAGTAAAGTTTATCTTATGTACATAACAGTTTAGTAAGAGAGTCGAGTGTGAGGGACAGATGATAGCAGTATTGAATATTTATATCGAGGCATTGTATCCTCTTTGGATTATTTTCAAAAAAATAAATAGTAAAATATTAGCTGTTAACGTAATGACATAGCCCCTAAAATCAATCATTAGATTAAAGGGTTGTGGCACGAAATTTTGACCAATTTCAAGATGATCGTGAAAGCGAGACAAAGAGATTTTACACTCCCACCAAGAAAATAAGGAAGTTGGACAAAACAATAATCTTGAAATAACACAATATAGATTCCACAATTTTGGTTACATTACGTCTACTTTAATAGCGTCATTAGCTAAGATTATGGGGTTAAAATCCTCTACCTTGATGTGAAAAGGAGGAACCATTGAAATGGCATGAAAATACTTTAGGTGTTTTGATCTGTTATGTTCACTATTCAGGGTGAGCTAAAAGATTGCCTGGGACAAAGTGATGTTAATTCTGAGTGAAGTCTGAGGGTGTATGAGAGTGATCATATCACCTTAACTGGACAGCTTAATCTCTGCTGCTGGCCCAGCGGACTACATCGCTTATATCGAGAAGATCTTTCTGGTATTCCTCTGGTTTTCGAGTTCTATCCATTAGGCATACTTAGGGGTTTACTCTGAATACCATCTGTGAGAACCCTGTACTAGTTATAATACGTGAACAACCTATCTGCGTCTCCTAAAACTTGTCACGGCACCATTGACATTACACAATTCTCCCTTTTTTCCCTTGCAGTATAACCACCACTTCTGACAGCTACCTTGTAGTGTCTCGATGTCAGGTCGTAGGAAATTTGCTCTTGACTTTACTCGTGGGGTCAGGATTTACATGGTAACACCTGAAGCAAAACATTTTTTATGTGTCTTTAGTTTCCAGCTTCAAAAGACCCAGTGTGCGACTATGATACTATTTTGACCAGAGTTCTTCTTGTATCACTTTTTCGAAGCTCAGAGGCTCATGTAGAAACTATATCGATCTGGTAGTTCATATGATTCACCTGTCTGTACAAGAATGTGTTTGAGTTTAAATCACTGAACAACTCATCCCTTTCTCATGTAAGTGATGTAATGTTTTATAGTGACAGAGTGAATAGGCATAGACACATGAGACTCGTCGGTAACCGTCTTGTTTTATTACCAATGCATACTGGGTAATAAGAATATATTACACTGCTTTCCCCCACAAAACAGATGGGGTTTCCGTAACTACTTAACTTAACTATAACAATACATAAGATGTGTAACTATGTTAACAAGAAACTTATAAGTCAAGCCTATTAACAGGCTTTCTGATTCTTTCAGACCTTCTTAATACTATTGGAGTACTTACAGTATCTAAGTTTACATTTTCTCTTATTACAGAATGTTGAGGAGATTGTAGTGCATTATCTGATACATATAGTTGTGATTTGTCCTTATTTTCAAACCCAAACTGCTCACTTGATTCAGGAGATATGATCTCCAGTTCAATTACTTTCTCTGGTGGATCATCATGGGCCCTAATCAAGTGATCAGTGTGGACATATCTATTACGATATCCTTTATTTACAATATATGTCCGGGGACCACAAACTTTAACTACAGTCCCAGGAATCCATTTGTCTAACTGGGATCTAGATCTTGTGTTTCTCACGCGCACTTTATCTGATGGTTCATATGATCTCTCATTGCTATGTTTGAAATCTTTATATTCCTTTTGTTTAGCTTGCTTAGTCTCAACAACTTGTGCCAAATCAGGCCGAACTAAACTTAACCTACTTCTTAGTTTTCTCTTTATCATAAGCTCAGCTGATGCTACCCCAGTGGTGCTGTGTGGAGTGGTGCGATACCTCAAAAGAAAATTAGCCAGCCTATGTTTCATGGACATTCCCCTGTGACCCTAAAGCACCTGCTTAATCAATGCCTCCTTAACAACTCTCACAGACCTCTCTGCCGCCCCATTAGATTGTGGGTGATAGGGGGGACTAAAGTGTACTTTATCCCATTTTTGCCCAAAAATTCAGCAAACTCAAAAGACACAAATTGAGGCCCATTATCCGAAACTATTTCCTCAGGCAACCCGTGAGTGGCAATAATCAAACGTAATTCATCTATAGTTTTCTCAACCATTGTAGAGGTCATATGTTGGACCTCTAACCACTTTGAGTGGCTGTCCATAACCATGAGAAAATATTCACTGTCTTTTTGACAGAAATCAACGTGTACTCTCTGAAATGGTCTTGTTGGCCATTTCCATGGGATTAATGGTGCACATGGAGGAGTACTTCTGACACTTTGGCACACCCTGCAGCCCTTTACAGTCTCCTCTATCTCGTCATCCATTTTTGGCCATCACACACATGTTCGGGCGATGGCTTTCATCCCACAGATACCTGGATGTTCCCAATGTAGCTCTTTTAGCATTTTACCTCTCAATGCCGTTGGGATGATTACTCTGGATCCCCACAGAACACATTTTTTTCACATGACAATTCAAATCTACGGGTGTAATATGGTTTGATTTCCTCATCATCGCACTTCTCTGGCCGGCCCGACAAAACAAAATGAAGGACCCTACCCAGCACAGAGTCCTGTTGGGTTTCCTTGGCAATATCTTTGGCTACAATTGGGAAATTATCCTCAATTGCACTCACCTGGTAAATTGTGCTTTCTCTACCTACTGCTGAGTCTTTGTGAGGCAAACGAGACAAAGCATCACAGTTAGCATAATCTCCAGACTGCTTAAGTGTGATTTCATAATCATATGCAGAAAGGACCAGAGCCCACTTCTACATCCTAGATGCTGCTAAAGTAGGTATGGCTGACTTCGGTCCCAAGATAGACAATAAGGGCTTATGATCAGTTACAAGAGTGAACTTACGGCCATATAGGAGCTGATGAAACTTCTTAACACCATAAATGATTGACAATGCCTCTCGCTCTATTAGAGCGTAATTCTTTTCACTACTAGACAACGTTCTAGAGGCATATGCAATGGATCTGTCCCTCCCATCATCCATCACATAGCTTATCACTGCCCCCAAGCCATAGCTAGAAGCATCACAAGCTAACCGTAATTCCCTATTGACATCATAATGGACGAGCACTGACTCGCTTGTCAGGCCTTGCTTACAAGCGTCATAAGCATTTTGGCAATCTTTGGTCCACACCCATGGTGTGTCCTTCTTCAACAACTCATGAAGTGGTGCAAGAATGCTGGCTAGACCTGGAAGGAAGGAGTGATAATACTGAATCATTTCTAAGAATGACCGCAGTTCTCCAACATCTCTTGGCACTGGTGCTTGTTTGACAGCCTCGATTTTTTTCTTCAACAGGCTGCAAACCGGCTGCACTTATTTTTAAACCTAAATAGATAACGTCTTGTTTCATAAACTCACATTTCGACAACTTCAAGTGAACATTATATTTATGCAGCCTATCAAACACTTCTGACAGAATTTTTAGGTTTTCCTGTCTGTCTGTTTGTCCCACCAATAAGGATATCATCCTGTTTACAAACACATTTCTCTACGCCCTGTAGGATAGTATCCATCTTTTCCTGGAAGATTTTTGGTGAAGATTTTACACCATACGAGAACTTTGTATATGAGTAAAGCCCCTTATGCGTATTGATGGTGAGGTACTCCTGACTTTGTTTGTCTATACTAAGTTGTGCATAAGCATGCGATAAGTCTAATTTACTGAAAACCTTTGAGCCACTTGAGGCAGTGTAGAGGTCCTGTGTGGTCGGCAGGGGATATGGTTCATCCTCAACGGATTGATTAATCGTTATTTTGTAGTCCCCACAAATTCTAACAGATTTGTCTGCTTTAGGAACTACTACAATAGGACTTGCCCAGTCTGACCTATCAACCTTTTTTATGACCCCATGCTTCTCTAATTTATCCAGCTCACCCTCTATAGCTTTCTTCAGGGCATAAGGAACCTTTCTCGGCTTAAAGAATATAGGTTTTACTCCTTCTTTCATTATAATGTGTGCTTTAAAACCCTGGATCCCTTCATAGCTGTCCTCAAACAGCACCTTGTGTTTTGTAAGTAAAGTGTTAAGCTGATCATCCCCTACAGAGGACTCCACTGAGTGAGCATGAAATATTTCGTCCCACTTAAACCTTATTTTACTAAGCCAGTCCCTTCCCAACAGGGTGGGTTTCCCTTCATAATTTGCCACTAATATAGGTAGCGAGTACTTCTGATCCTTGTAAACTACATCACACATTATCTCCCCACACAAATTCAGTATTTCCCCAGTATATATTCTCAGCGTAGCACTTGAGAGCAAAAGGGAGCTATCACTAAAATTACGAATATAAGTACTTTTACTCATAATAGACCGGTCTGCGGCAGTATCGACTTTCATTTCACACATGCTACCATTAAGAGTCATACTAACTTTGTACTTTTGATTCTTAGACATGGTTGTGTCAACGGAAAATATACCTAATTCATCACTCTCCTCACTATGACATACAGTATGAATATTGCCTCTTGGTTGGACTGAATTTTGCTTACTCTCAATGCTCTTACTACGACATACTGAGGCAATATGTCCAATTTTTGAACAATTAAAACATTTTACATTTTTAAACTTACAATTATTTGAGCGATGTTTCCCTCCACATCTATAACAGTGAGAGCCTTCGTTATTGGCAGCTGCTGCCGTTACTGAGTGTTCCTTAACCTTCATTTTCTTGCTTGTTAGTTTATTAATCGTTCCTTATCGTGTACTTTCTCCTGTCGGGTGTAGCTCTTGCGTGTTTTTCTCCGCCATTTCCATAGCTTTAGCAATTTGACATGCTTTGTCAAAGGTCAGATCCATGGTGTTTAGTAGCTTGTTTTGAATTTTTGTGTTGCTCAGTTCACATACGAATCGGTCGCAAAGTGCGCGATTAAGAAAATCTCTGTAATTGCAATGGATGGAGAGCTTTTTTAGAGCCACAATAAAGTCGTTTACCGACTCGCCTTGATTTTGATTTCGGATTCCAAAGTGAAAACTTTCTGCAATTTCCAGTGGACGTGGATCGTAGTGTTTCTCCAGGCAATTTAAGATGTCCTCTAACATTTCTTTTGGTTTTTGCGGTGCTACAAGATTGCTTAACGTCGTGTATACGTCGGGTCCAATTTCGGTTAGAAAAATAGCTCTCTTTCTGTCTCTGATTATCGCGTTTGTAGCCTCTTTACCCTCACCCGACTCTTCTGCAATACTGTTCGCTGTGGAAAAACATGTCTAGTCTTTCAACATATGAGCGTTTAAAGACATGTGAGAGAAAAAAAGCGACGAAAAATAAAGCATTTCGTCGCTTTATATCGGTCTCATTATCAATGATTCTTGAAAGTAGACCGCTTGACGGTGATTGTTTTAGATAGAAATCACCCTCGTCGCCACAATGTAATGTTTTATAGTTATAAAGTGAATAGGCATAGACACATGAGACTCATCGGTAACCTTCTTGTTTATTTCCAATGCATACTGGGTAATAAGAATATATTACAAGTGACAGACATTATTTTCACACGCAGTGTTACTTGAACCATCAATAATGGTTAAGTTTATTAGTGTCATACCTAAGAATGCGATGACATCTTTAAACATTAATGCACTAGTGATCAGTGATTTTGCTGCATCAGCTTTATGCATTGTCTTTAAGACGATAACTGCATCAAAGATAAGAGCCATGTTGTATACCTTCTCTCTAGGCAGATATAGGTAGTTCACCTCGCCGCCTTTTAGTCAACACCGGAAATATGTGCTTAAAAATTTAATAAATGCCCAAACATTTAATAGAGAAGATACAATACCTGCAAACCACAAAACATGATTCTTAATTCAGCCTGCTATGCGGAGGGTTGTTACTCATTGGCTGGACTTTAAAAAGTCATTTTAATGTTCAAGACAAAATGAAAAACATTCTGTTTTAGAAATATTAACACGAAATATTCCGCAATAAAATGAATTTGTTATTTCTCCTTCTGTTGTTTCCAGTTTTCAAGTACTAAAGGCCAACAAACGTTTTGAATTTGAAATGTTTAAAAAAGTTAAATTACTGGACTTAATGCTGCTTTAATTCTGCTTTTTTTAATCAAGTAGAAAGGGCCTAGCATCACCTACTTTCAGCGGCGATTATTTCACATCTAAGTGGAAAGAATTTTTTAAAATTAGATTTAAGAATGGATGACGAAAATCTGTCACCTAAATGCTACCGATATTTTTTGGTCTCAATTCATAAGCAACTTAAGCTGTGACTGACCGATAATTTAAGAACTTCAAGAAATATTTCACTTTATTTTAGTTAATAGTATTCTTTTAACAGTAAAGCATGTACCAAAATATTGCTACAGTATCAAAATTTAGGTGCTAGCGATTACTGCATAGCAAATACGAAATATCAGTTAAACAAAATGAATTTAACTGGCTGGAAAAATAAAACTGATACTGAGGATTTGTTTGGGGAAAGGGGCGACATTAAGACGTACAGGAATAGGTCTCGGGATAATCCGTTTCCTGACTTTGTTTATAGTGCCATTTATGATTTATCATGGCATCATTCAAAAGCAGAGATCGATCCAGCAATGAATTACGTATAATCTAACTATGCAATGAATTACTAAAATCTAACTCTGTAATGAATTACGTAAAATCTAACTCTGCAATGAATTACTAAAATCTAACTCTGCAATGAATTGCGTAAAATCTAACTTCGTGATCGACAATCGACTACACTCAGTCATACACTGCCTGAGACTGAATTTCTCTACAAAAAAACCTAATTTATAAACGATAAACGAAAAGACAGTCTCAATTACTTAGAAAGAGTCGGAAAGGGTTGTTTAAGTGTTTAAAGTTCCATCTTGTTGCTAAATTCCATGCTACACCACAATTTCCTTGCGATTGAATGAGCAAGGTCAAGAAGTAACGACGNTGCAATGAATTACTAAAATCTAACTCTGTAATGAATTACGTAAAATCTAACTCTGCAATGAATTACTAAAATCTAACTCTGCAATGAATTGCGTAAAATCTAACTTCGTGATCGACAATCGACTACACTCAGTCATACACTGCCTGAGACTGAATTTCTCTACAAAAAAACCTAATTTATAAACGATAAACGAAAAGACAGTCTCAATTACTTAGAAAGAGTCGGAAAGGGTTGTTTAAGTGTTTAAAGTTCCATCTTGTTGCTAAATTCCATGCTACACCACAATTTCCTTGCGATTGAATGAGCAAGGTCAAGAAGTAAAGACGAATTACATAAAAGCTAATAACATGAAAGCTACCGATATCTAGAAGAAGAAAAAAACAATGAATGAGCTATTGAAGTTCAATACTCTCCCTCAACAATAAGTTCGCACTGGGGTTTTCCCCACACTCCTGAGACAGGATGAAATTGGATTTTTTACATGATGTTTTGCTTTTCAAATTTGGATTGATAAGAGCTAGAAAACGCTGCTCTAACTATCAGCTTCTTCAAGAACTTTTACAAGAAATCGGCGCATAGCAAGCTTACCAACGCCAAATTACGTCAACCACACAACCCAGGACGTCCTGAGTCTCTTTTGACCCATTCTAAAAATTGAAGGAGAAAGTAAATGAGAAAAAATTTACCCCAATTTGCATAAGGTATAATAACAGATACTTATTTTTAACTTTTTTGGTTTTAATAAATTACACCGGACAACATTTTTTCAAACGTTTTCTGAGATTTTGATATCTTATTGATTTTCTGGGCAATTTTGGGGTACTGATTCCGAATCTGGAAGAAGACATTATATCTATGGTGTGGTTTTCGTGTTATGCAATAATGTTGAAATTACGTAACGACACATTTTGGGCATATGTGGATATATTGCCTTGGGGGTTGTGAGCTGCTCAAAGTGTCTAGGGATGTTCTATCCAATGTTTATGTCGCTTACATTAGCGACATCTAGCGGTCGATACGTAAACTTGATGTTCGTTGACATACTTCCGTTGTGTAAACTTATCTGTTTCGATGAAACATATACATTTACATGAACAATACATGTATAAATATATTGAATTCAAACTTTGACTTAAACAACCCACTATTTGTAAATGCAAATTAAGATACAAAGTAGTACAACATTATACAAACTACTTCGGTAATTATAGGCATTAATTGCAGCATGTACAGTACAAGGATGTAATTCAACAAAATGTCAAAGTTTGAAATACGGCTTGCTTTTCGACTGTGGACGCCAGTGGTTTCATGTTGTAGGCGCCAGCAGTAATCGCCCAACATTGCAGGATCCCATGAAAATGCTCACCGTGCTCGTCACTGACTGCTCCAAGGTTGTCTGGGAAGAAGTCTAGGTGAGAGTGCAAGTAGTGGAGTTTCAATAACATACGGCACCCCATTTTCTTGCAGTCTCGGAGAAGATTGTTGATAACTTGCACATAGTTCTCTGACTTCGTATTGCCGAGGAAGATAGCAATCACAGCCTTTAAAGACATCCAGGCTCTCACCTCTTTTGGAGCTAGGAGATTTGTGAATTTTTCGTCCACGATTAGGTCTCCAATCTGGGGCCCAATAAATATTCCCGCTTTCAACTTCGCTTCACTGATCTTACGCAACCTCTCTTCTATGTATTTGAGTCCTTTGCTCTCTTTATCCATTGCTTTGACAAACTGTTTCATCAAACTCAGTTTGATATGTAATGGAGGGAGCAGAACACGTTCTGGTTCCACGAGCGGCTTGGCTTTGACCCTCTGCTTTCCAGGCACAAAGGATTCTTACTTTGGCCAGTTCTTTTTCTTGTAATGCTGGTCGTCAACTCGACTATCTCAAAGGCAGAGGAAACAGCTGTGTTTCGTGTATCCACCCTGAAGGCCCAACAGTAGTCTGATTACCTTGGAATCACCACATATGGCCCACTTGTGTTCCTGTTACTTTATGAGGTCAAAGACAATCTGCATCGTGTCGTACGTTTCCTTAGTGCCAACAGCATGCGCGATAGAAATACTTGGACTTACATTCCCGTTGTGGAGCAGCACAGCTTTCAAACTCGTGACCGAAGTGAACAATCGCCAGGCGTCTGGAGTATACTCAATATCCATCGTGCTCATCAGTCCAACAACATCGTGAAGAACTTGGCTAACTCTTGTTTGCGTGTGCGAAACGTAGTTATCTGCGTTGATGAATCCAGCATGTTCCAGTCATTGAGCCGTGATGTATTTCTGAGCGCCGCTTTGAAAGCGTCAAATCACGCGCGAGGTCATTGAGTTCGGGTTGCGTTATGAGGTGTATTTTGCTGTCAGGTGCTTCATAGCTGGATCCAGATGGAAAGTCTCCGGGGTCTGGGGTTGAATATTGAGTGTCCTCCATTCGTGAGAAGCCAGGTACGGGCAGGTGATCATAATATGGTTTTGGTCGAGTGGCAGACCTAACTACTGTATAGCTCGTGACTTTCCTCATTTTCCCGATTCCATGGGAAAACTGAGTCAAACAAAAATACCAATCTGATACATCATCAGTTGGCTCACGCCAGATCATAGCGAAGGGTATCTTCTTCCTGTTTCCCTTCGCGCAGTGATGCAGCCCAACAAAAGCATGAGACACAACAATTTCGAGGAGCCCATGTCTTACCCAGGTCTGGCTTGCAGTCAAAAAATTTTTCATAGGCACTGACAATAACATTGGATAACTTCCAACGTGGAGATACTATGGTATAATTTCCACAAATGTTGCAAACGTTATCTGGTGCATGAACGACGAGTTTTAAGTCGCATTTTTAAGCGAGAAAAAGTTCAACGCAATTAGGATGCCTTTCAAACCATAGGCAAAGGAAGTAATGGACTATCATCAGTCCCCGATAGAGTACTAGTATAATTCCTGTACATGTAGCTTCAACACCAACAGCAACATTGGCACAAAGTTGTGTAAATATTCCACATTGTTCACAGTACCATATTTACGCAGTCAATGTTCTACAACGTTCATGGCATTAGGAAGGGCAAATAAACAAACAAAAAATAGCATTACACACATTGAGAATTGCGCATAACGAGCATCTAATAATGTCAATTGCGTAATATTGGGAAAATTAAAAATAGCTGTAAAAAATCCAATCCATAGATTTTTTTAAATGCCATATTCGTAATCAGAGCCCTCGATATGCTTAGAAAATATCATCTATATGAAAATCGCATTTTTACTGTTGTCCAGTGTTAGCAACACTGATTACACAGGGGAACAATTTTTGGGGACTCTCATGTTTTCTTTAAAAATAAAAGTGTTTCTGAACCAATTTTTCGTGCTGAATCCAAAAATGATATACATTTGTTCCCATCACGTCTAGTTTTTTTCTGCCCATTCTACCCCTAGTTTTCATCAAAAATTCTGCTTTAGCATTGGGAAAAACTTTCTTCTGGTCATGGGATGTCCTTTCAAACCAATAAAGAGGGCTAAAATGTGATTGTTGCCATTCTTCCTCTCCTAATTGATGCTGATATTCTTATTAAATCACAATTGACCTCTGGATTTCTTTGGTTCCTTGTTAATCCTTTCATGTGGCCATTCACATAGTATGCAAGCAGTTTTCCCTATTATCGCTAATTGGCTGAGTATTTACAACAAGGTGACATTTCAGTCAGTCAGTCATTCAGTTGCATTTTTTGTGGTTTCCTGTTTCCACTTGAGATCTGAGAAGAGATGGATCGGTTGTGTTAGTGTGACAGCTGTCAACAGAGTTTGTTCTTGAGAGGCTATTTTGGCAACATAATGCAAATACTCCTTTGTCAGTGGTCTTCAGCAATTTGTGAATAGTTTGCTGCTTGAAATTATTCAGCGATTTATTTGTGATGCAGATTGAATATGGCAAGCAGACGAAGGAGGTGTAAAAACGACCCAAATTCTTTCTGTTATATTTGTGGACAATTCACGTTTCCATCTCAAAGAAAGCCAATCTCGGATTTCGTTAAAAAGGCATATCTGGCATACTTTGGTGTTCTACTTGCTGATCAGGACAAAAACTGGGCTCCACACAAAGTTTGCAATTCCTGTGTTACCAGATTACGTCAATGGACAGAAGGGAAACGATCTCTTAATTTTGGAGTGCCAATGGTTTGGCGAGAGCCAACAAATCATGTTGATGATTGTTATTTTTGTGTGGTAAAGACATTTGGATATAGTGCCAAAAATAGGCATAAAATTGTTTACCCTAGTGTACCATCAGCAATTCCACCAATACCACATTCAAATGAGCTTCCACAGCCAATTTTTCATGGGCTACCTAGTGATGATGCCCTCCAGAAATCTTTTCATTCTCTTCTTCCTGTGAACTGTACAAGACATGAAGGTGAAGACATAGACATAAAACATTTATCGGAGAGTCAAAATGACAGTGATGATGCTGACTTTGGTGACATACCAGCTGCAAGTTTGACCTCATCAACTCAAATGGAATGCTTTGATCACAGTGAAATAAATGATCTTGTCCGTGATCTTGGCTTATCAAAGAAACTGGCTGAATTGCTAGCTTCTCGGCTTAGCGAGAAGCACCTGTTGAAGCCGGGTGTCAATGTTTCATTTTATCGAAATAGGGACAGGGAATTTAGACATTATTTTCAAGAAGATAGCATGTTTGTCACTTGCGTAGACATCAAAGGACTGTTATCAAAATTAGGTGTTGCGTCCTACAACCCTGATGAATGGAGGCTCTTTATTGACAGTTCCAAAAGAAGCCTCAAATGTGTTCTCCTTCATAATGGTAACCTGTATGGGTCAATCCCTATTGGCCATTCCGTGACAGCCAAGGAGAACTATGAAGCCGTAAAGAAGGTGCTCGAACTAATACACTACGATGACCATAAGTGGATCATCTGTGTCGACCTGAAAATGGTAAATTTCTTGCTGGGACAGCAAAGCGGCTTCACCAAATTCCCATGCTTTCTATGTCTGTGGGATAGCCGTGCAAAAGACAAGCATTGGGTGCAACAGGAATGGACAAATCGCGATTCTCTTGATGTTGGGCTGTCAAATATCATAAATCAGCCATTAGTAGATCGCCAGAAAATAGTCTTCCCACCACTGCACATTAAATTGGGGCTGATGAAACAATTTGTTAAAGCCCTTAACAAAGAAAGTGATTGTTTCAAGTACCTTCGACGATCTTTTCCTGGCCTTAGTGAGGAAAAATTGAAGGCTGGAATATTTGACGGCCCCCAAATCAGGAAAATGAAGAATGACAAACAGTTCCCTTTATCAATGACTGTTTTGGAGAGAACTGCATGGGACACATTTGTCAGTGTTATTGATAACTTCCTTGGCAAGAAAAAGTCTGTAGACTACAAAGACCATGTCAAAAATATGTTGAAAGCATTCCAGAAATTGGGCTGCAATATGAGTATTAAGGTCCATTTTTTGTTCAGCCACTTGGACAGATTCCCTGATAACCTGGGTGACATAAGTGATGAACAAGGTGAACGGTTCCACCAAGATATTAAAGTGATGGAACAGCGATATCAGGGCAGATGGGATGTAAATATGATGGCTGATTACTGCTGGTCTATTAAGAGAGACTGCCCAGACATCAAACACAGAAGGAAGTCAAGGAAAAGGAAATTTCTTCCTTAGTTAACTGTAAAAAAACTTTTTGTAAGTATTTTGTTTTAATTTTTTTAAAAGTCTCTTGTTCATTTTTCCTCTCGTTTGGTTTGCTTGAATTTATTTGCATACTCTTTCATATGACAACAAGATCAGGCGCCAACTTTGCCTTAATTTTATCCTATTCTATACGGTGCATTTTTGGTCAGCGAATATATGGGCACGGATTCTGCCCCCTAAAATCTTAGGATCTATTCTAGCTGCAGTCTTGAAACTTGGTAAGGTGGCAGAAGAACAATGCTCCAAAGAAATTAAAATACAAATTTTTGGTGATGATGTCATCAGACGATCGGTGACATCATCATATTTATTGGCCATTGGAATTTGGCGATTTTGGCCAAAATATTTAAATCGCAGAATGAACCAAATTTTTGTACAGAATGGCCCTGAAATGAATCTGATCACTTTTTTAATGCATTTTTCAATGAATGATGAGAAAGAATGATGCCATCAATTTCACAGTCCAAAAAATCACATGTTGGCCGAGTGCCAACTTTGACCAAAAGTCCAGTGACAAAACGGCCATAAACTTGGACTGGGTCATCACATACGCTTGAAAATTGCAGTAAAACTGTAAAAATATGCCTCCATAAAAGTCAAAAAGCTTTCAGTTCACAGCTGGTTCCATTTGGAAAATATTCGGGAGAAAACAGAGACGGTGGCGCCAACCATCATACGAAATAGGGTTGAGTAATAAAAAAAGGAATCCTATTCCGCAAAAACTAGACGCGGTGGGAACAAATGGATATAATTTTTGGATTCAGCACGAAAAATTGGTCCAGAAACACTTTTATTTTTAAAGAAAAGATGAGAGTCCCAAAAAATTGTTGCCCTGTGTTATGAACTGACATGAGCATTGTGAGCTTACGAAATTGTATTTGAATAAAGACTTTTGCCTTGGGCGTAACATGATTATTCATATGTTTCTTAATATAGTATATTGATTACTGCTATTCACAATTATGAAATGTTTCCGGGGGTTTTTTAGTAAAAATGCGAAAACCCTACAGTTTGTAGAGAGATTGCCTCTTAAGTTCCTAATTTCAGATATCATATTACCTTATAAGTAGTATCCCTGAATTACACTACACAGAAGTTCATCCAAAGTAAGAATAACGTATTCCAGAGCATTAAATGGGATTGTAAACAAGAAAATAACAGAATATAGAAAATTAACGTAACTTATCTCATATGTTTCAGACATTGCCCAACCAAACCCAAAAGTTATAAGCTGTTTTTATGGTTTTGTATGATAAATATATTGCAAAAGTCCTCATCAAAATCAGTAAGCTAAAAAAGCAGTAGATACAGTCTTAGTTAAAAATTACCTTATCGTTGTGTCTACCTCAGTTGCAAGCCAATCTCTTATAGCTTTTTTAATATTTCTATTTTTGCTTGCAATATAAATACCCATTCCTAAATATCCATTATCCTAAATTGTAGTAATAATTCCCTCCCTTTTTAAAAAGTTACTTCAAACAAATATGGTTGGTAATAAAACAATAATTAAATAGTGGATTTTATTTCTTCTTTTTTCCATTTTTTCTCTTTTCAAGAAATTTACAATGTACATAGCGCATTAACAAGTCTACATAATTACAGAATTTAATAAAATATACATTGGAATTCGTTAATGTTTTCATTTTAATACTCTAGTATTTTTATCTTTAGTGCAAAAACTTGCAAATAAAACCATTCTTTTAAACACATGTTTTTTTAATTACTTTCCCTTCCTGTGTACTTCTGTCTTGAGGTATTTATCGCGCAGAATGAATAATCCTTCCTTAACAATATTAACGTTGATTTGAGACTTATGAGAAACTTTTACCTGATTTCTGCACCATTCAGTAAATCGTTTCTCCTTACTGAAAGCTCCATTTTTTAGATTGTCAAATATATCGATTTGGTTTCTGCATAAGTCCAGCTTATTCCCAACAACAAGAATGGGAAGTTCGTGTGAGTACTTTCCAGTAATACTCTGTAGTTCTTTAAGGATCAAAGTAACAATTTCCTTGCTTCTTCTGTTTTTCACGGAGTATACAACGAGAAATATATCTGCATTTTGCACTGCAAATTGAAGCATATCTGTAATTAAAAACAGTCCACCAGTTTCCATAAAAGTGACATGGAGCTCTTCTTTATTGTTGAATAATACAGTTTCCTTTTCTTGCCATATAGTTGGTCGGTACTTTTCACAAATATTATCATTGTCACCTATTATATCGTTAATTAAAGAAGATTTTCCAACTCCAGGAGCGCCCAGTACTAGAACTCGTGTGCTGGAAACAGACCGTGAGGTTTTCGTACTTAGCAATTTCATTCTTACAGATTTACGGGAACTTTAAAGAACAGTGATTTTGGAAAAAACCAAGACCATATCTAAAATACTTCAGCCTTTATATCGCAAAGCTTGACAAGGTCAGCGTGGGCTTTCCATTTTCAATAGTACAAAACAAAAAGAGAAGACTGTGGGATCCCTATTGTCATCTGTGATCAAGTTATGACGCCCATGACAACAATTAAAAAGTGTATTGTTGCAAGACCGCTTAATGATTGTGTCATATGGTGCACGAAAATCTCCTTCATCGCAGTTAAAATTCAAGTGCAGTTTGATCCGATGTGAATCAAAAAAGTACTGAAGAAATCAGAAACAATACGCTTGGATATTGAAATTAGGTAAAGACTAAGGTCCAGAACAGAATAACTTGTACAGCTCTACCACCTGAAATAACGTACTTTAATCTTTGTACGTGTTACAATTAGCAACAAGCTTCCCATTACCTCCAGATATACATATCGCTAATTACCTTCAGTTTTTCCCTAATTAGACATAACTATTGGTAAACACTCTTGTGAATACTCTAAATACCATTTGACAAGTTAAAAATATCTGACAATATCTCTTGGGATCAAGTGAATTGAAACGTTACATAGAATTTTCTTGAAAGCACTTTCTAAAAGAAAAATTATCAAGGTTTCACAAGAGTTTGGTGTATGGTAATTAGGTGGAAGGTATGACGTAATGAATTATGTTTATTTTTGCCAATGGATATACCAAAATACACAGTATCAGAGTTAGAAAGTTGATAAACAGAATAATTCAAAATCGCTTACAAGATAAGTCCAACAGTAATATATATATATATATATATATATATATATATATATACCATTATATTCTTATCTTAGGTTGGACTAATAAGGAGATGAGACTTGAAAGACTACACTTTCATTATTACTTCACTTTCATTATTATTTCGAGAAGCCTGTTTCGTGATACTGCTCACTCATCGGGAAATCTCCTGACGGGTGAATAACATCAAGAAACATGCTTCTTGAGATGCAAAGTGTAGTCTATAGACTCTTCTCTTTTTATTATGTATAACGCTTT
>RDPX01000165.1:1004856-1092314 GCA_003991215.1 Morbakka virulenta | reverse complement strand
AGCTCAAGACCCAATCCTGACCATGAGACTCCGCCAGACGTCAACCTGGGATTTACAACCGCGTTTGGTTTGTTCTTCGGAGTTTTCCTTCTCCTAGGATGGCTACCGACCAAGGCTAATGACCCCATTCTGGCCATAGGAAGATACAGACTGAGATAGACTAGCCCCCGCCGGACGCCAACCCGGTATTTCATGGCCTCGGGGAAAGCTAACAGGTACTACACCTTGCTCAAGGGTGACCTGAAGGTAGCTGTGGCAAAGGGTAACCTCATTCGCCCACGTCGAAACTTCATGACCGGATGCACTTTAATGTCAATACCCAGGACAAATTATTATTATTATTATTATTATTATTATTATTATTATTAGATTATAACACATATTTTTTTACAGGTTTACTTCGTCAAAATGAAAAAAACTGATATCAACGAAGGACCTGCTGAAAAAATGAAAAGAAAAAAAATGTGAAAAGAGAATAGGCTAAATATAAATGCTATCAAGATAACAAAACGGGTAAATGGAAAGACGCTCACATTTAGAAAGATATTGAAATTTGTTCACACCAGTAAAAGTTTGTCCTAGTCTAAGGGCCTTTAAGAAGAGAAAATACATATTCCCTTAATCATCATATGACCTGAATGGGTGTTGGCTTTTTTTGGTCATACCTTTACAGTTCCATAACCCTTGTGGCACTATGCTTCTTTGCTTCTATACCATTAACTTACTTACCCTCACCCAGGTGCCATATCCCGCTGGACGTAGGCTACCAAGGTTTGCCACACATGTCTGTCTCTCATCATTCTGATCATCTGAGCAGCTGTCCATTGATCATCTGTTATCTTCATCAGTCCATCCATGTATTTTACTCTTGGTTTTCCTCTTTTTCACCCTTCCTCAATCATCCTACTGAGGTATAGCTCTTCCAGCTCTCCATGCCAAACAACATGACCTACGAAGCGCAGCTGCCCAATCCTTACCGCTGACAGCAAGGCTTTTCTTACTCAAGCCTGGGCCAACACCTCCTCATTTGTTCTTCTGCCTGTCCAGGAAACTTCCAACATTCTTTTCCAACACCATATCTCCATAGCTTCAAGTATTCTTTCATTTCCTTCCGACGAGTTCACATCTGTCACCCATAGAGCAGTAGGGACCACAAAAACACTTCACGAATCTCACTCTTGTTGACATTGCAAGCTTGCTATTTGATACCACTCCTCTCACTCTTGTGAATGAGCTCTTTGCTAAAATGACCCTCTTCCTTATATCACTCTCACATCCTCCATCACTGATGACTAGACTTCCAGATAGATGAAATTTTCTGTTTGCTTCACTGTCGTGTTGTTAGCTAAGATAGCAATATGAGGTGTTTCCTTCCTGGAGACCACCATATCTTCTGTCTTTTTCTGATTGATTTTTAACCCTCTCTCAATACTTGCTTGTTCTAAACCATTAAAAATGTTTTAAAAATTACGAGGTCATATTATTTGCATTTTGCAGATCCAAATCTTGCTGCTACTCTTCAACCTTTGTCTCATCGACGTAATATGGCTTTATGGAGTTAAGTGTGAGCCACTTAACTCCATAAAGATAAGTCGAGTCAAGGAACTGTAATTAATAATATGGTTCACTATTATTTTGTTACTATTACAAACTCTGTACATCCATATTTGAATTCACATAACTTTAACTTTAACGATCACGACCTACGTGCTAGCCATTTGCATATCCTCTTCGAGCTACATTCCCCAGACCAGAATACAAAAGGTGTGCCAGACACAGACAAGACATCAAAACAGGTAAAGTTTAGTCACTGACATTAGTCGTTTCTATAGGCATCATCAAGGGAAGAGTTGTGATGAGATTTCTTCGTTGGTATCACCCCAGTCTGTTGAATCGTGATTTGTTACTGTCAATGCCTTCTCCCTTTTGCAGTTGTTATTCTTCGTTATAATAAATTTCTTTGTAGGTTTTTCCCCCAGACTGCAAGATTGTGGAACTCTTTGGGATCTGAGTACTTTCCTACATCTTATGATTTGAATGCTTTAAAGTCTAACCTTTATCTCTTTGCTTGAGCTTGTTTCATTTTATTTTTTTACTTCTTTTCCCCCCTGCTATTTCGTTACAGCTCCATACACTTAGTGGCACTATGCCTTGCTTGGTTCTTAACCATTAAGAAAAAATATCAGCAAAACAAAACAAACTATTTTCCAACATTTAACCTTAGTGTCTATTAAAACTCCCGTCAAGAAATTACACAGCTCATTTTGAAAGTGAATTGTTTTCAAGATTTTAGCTGTAATATATCTTGATGTAGTGTTTATCATCAGTAAAAAATTCCTTTACTATTAAGACTGATATTTTCTACAAAGATCAACATATTATGTTTCATTTCCTACATTACGTCAAAGTGTTTCCTGCCATTTATCTCTGTCAACAAATGGATAGAAAAGAAGAAATTTGTTTCAATCTTCAATTTTCCGAAATGTTTTAAAAGCAAGCTGATGGAAGCAAACTAACGGAAATCATTCAGAAACAAACTAACGGAAATCTTTTAGAAGCAAATTAACGGATATCTTTTAAAAGAAAACTAACGGATATCTTTTAAAAGCAAACTAACGACAAGCTTTCAGAAGCAAATTAACGGAAATATTTTAGAAGCAAATTAACTAAAATCTTCTGCAAGCAAATTAACGGAAATCTCTTTGCACTAAAATTACGGAAATTGTGAAAAACTGCCAGGATAACCCACGAACTAGGTATACCGTACTAATAAAAGCAAGCTCTACAAACCCTTTACAATGAAAGAAGTTAATGCCTTTGTTGCACAGTCAATAGACGGACAAGAATCACCAATTGACAGTGTTCAACCCATTGGACAAAATTTTGTTTGAACATTACCTTTGAATATCCTATATAAATGGGTTCCACTGAGTTCATAAAATCAAGAAGTTTTAACATTGAATATACTTGAAAATTTAAGGATTATGCACAATGAATTCAACACAACAAGAAGAAAAATAAAAGAAACTTTCCATTTCCTACAGCACAACAATCGCATCAATAGTATATCCCACACCCTTCCAGAATTACGGCTTCTAGCACTAAAGAAGGAAACACAACATATGTATGGCGCCACTCCTCAAAACAACTCGATCGCTGCTTTCATGTAGGTCTCCACTGCCAAGATATAAAGCAGCTGCACTTACTCACTTCAGCAGTCTGACGCTGGGAGAAATAGCTCTCGAAACGTAGCTCAGAAAAAGCTTGCGACTCATGACATGATAAAGTTTTTACATTTGTTGAATATACTGTTGATTTTTTCATTATAATTAGTTTTAACCCTTTCAGAAACACATTATTCCCTATATATAAAAATAAATTAATAAGATAGGAATGAATGAAAAAAAATCCCACTACAAATCAGTGTGATTCAAAGCCTCGCTAAATTATGAAAGTAGAAAATTTTTCGCAAAGTTTGTTTTTCCACCGTTTGGTAAGGCAGTTTTGTAGAAACGCAAATCTATTTTACGCAGTGGATGCCCTATTGCTTGTAACTAATTTTCAGCTACTTTTCCTATTTCTAGTACTTTTATTATTCCTGTTCATGTTCTCCTTTCCCTTTCCTTTTCTTTTCCTTGTTCGGTAACACTTTGCTACAGAGAATTCTTGTTCTCCGCAGGCCCCAAACCTGAGTGCACTCCTAACACAAATGTTTTCTTTCCAGCTATCAAGCCACCTCCTCGTTGCTCTCACTCCTTTTCTCTTTCCTGGCAATTTCATTTCAATCACTCTCACCCAAACCTCATCCTTTTTTCACTGGATATTAATGCACCACCTCTGTCAAGCTTCTCACTGTTTCCTTGACATTTTTCTTCATGATTTTAGTCCAAAAATGTTACAATAGCTTACGTATCCATTGACGAGCAAAAAAACTGCCAAAAGAACTTTAGATTTTGAAAAACTTCATAAAAATCAACGTTTTACCTAAAAACAATAATTATGAAAATAATTTAATTTATTAATTAATTATATATATATAATTAATTAATTAACAACAACTGTGTCTTGCTACCATTCTACAAACACAACAGATGGCAGTATCAAGGATTATAAGATCAATCTCAAAAACACAAAGTTTTACTTGTTGCTGGTGATATGAATGCCAAAATAGGACAAAAAGGTTGTGTGGGGGACTATTTATCACTGTCACGAATGAAAATGGCAACGCTCTTTTAACCATATTTGGCGAATGTAACTTGGTACCTTTAAATATCATTTACAAGAAACGGCAAGGAAAACCATGGATACACATACGTCCATATGATCACTCCCAAAACTTGCTTGGTTAACCAACACCTGTATAAACCAAGTATAAACAGCTAATTACTCAGATCATCTCAGACCCACTGCCCATTAATACTGAAAACTTTAATCTGTTGGAACTTAGAGGGCAATCAGGACAATGCTTAACAAAAAGGAGTGTAGAATTGACAACGTCCCTGGTGAGGCGTGGAAAACTGGAGCTCTCACTCAAAAACTGCTTGACGTCTGGAAAAAGTCCTGATATGGCGAATTTACAAACATTTAGAAACAAGCAGCAATCAAACCCATTCCTAAAAGTGGAAACCTTAACATTGTCAGATATATGGAGGAATCAGTCTGATGCCAAACTACAGCTAAGACTTACGATAAGGTGATAGCGAACCGAGTGAAACTACACTTTGAAAGAATACTATGAATGAACCGGAATAATTTCAGAGGAGTTAGATCACCATTGGTCACGTTCTTACACCAAGACGCATTACAAAGTAAGTTAAAAAATAAAGTTAAAAAATTGACCAGCAGTGTTAACCTTCGTTGATTTTGGTAAGGCATTTGAATCCATCAAGAGAGACACCCTTCTTCAAATTTTAATGCAAGCATACTTTGTGCTAGATACTATTGTTAAAGTAATCGCAGTTATGTACAAAGTAACATATGCGATAGCTAAAGATGGCGAAACAGATTTCTTTAAAATCCACTCAGGAGTGTTACAAGGTGACGCCCTACCACCCTACCTCTTCATCGTGGTATTGGACTATGCCATGAGAACAGCAGCTCTAAGTAATAAGTAGCTCTAAAAAAGACATGCAAACAAGAAAATTAAAAACTTGGACTGCTGTCAAGAAACTAGATAGAATATGGAAGTAACAGTTGAGATCATTCTCAGTTAGGGCTCAGAGACATGAACGATGGCAAAATCCAATTAGAAAAGCATAGATCATACTTACTCAAACTTACTACGATATGACTTAAGTGTACCTTAGACAGACCATATGCCCAACGAAGATCTACACGGAAATCTTCCAAACGTGCCTGAAGAAATCAGAGCTAGAAGAATGCCTCCCGCCAACCATCTGTTCCGAAACAATCAACCAGCCTTAACCGTGATATTTTGGGAACCAAAGCATGGCCAACAACGGCAAGAGAGCCCAGCAACAAACTTTCCCACTATCCTGCTCAGAAACGTTGATATTGCAACGCGAGGAGGTCAAATGCTTGCCATGCTGAAAAGAGAAGAGTGGAGGAGACAAGTGAGGAACCTGGATCCACACGACTGATGATCATGAATATTAATACAAGTTTTATGACTAATGCTACAATTTATTTGTACACCTATATATTTAAATCAGTTGGAATCAGTTGGAATGTGACTTTGATGACGCTATTGCCATGGTAACAGACATATATGAAAGTTATCCAATTGTTAACGTAATAAGATAAGCTTTTAAAGAATCTGCTTTGTTTGACCTCTATTTATACCTTCTTCATTCCATTATTTTCACAGAATGTAATAAACCGTAACAAACAATATCCTTTATTTTTTTAATCACATGGTTGGGCTATGATGAAGAAAAGCTTGTAAAATATAAAAATACACATAAAAAAGCTTTATATATATGAATAAGATAAACACATGAAAAACGTCTACAGTTTCCTTGCGAGTTCAAGTTGCTTGTATTGTATCCATCAGGCAACTGAAAATAGTTGCAATGAAACTGTAGCTGTTTTCCTTAAATACTGTGTACTTATCATTTTCACGCTTGGTCTTATCTTTAAATACATAAAGTACTTTCATGATTGTTGTTTATGCACATACGAATTACATATATAATATTTAAAATATATATCATATATATGTGTATATAAATTTAAGACAAAGCAAACAAATATTAAGAACTTTTACTTGTTGGCTTGGTCTTACTTTATACTTGCTCTGTTATATACATGGAGCACTCGATGAAAAACTTGTTACTGTACAATTATATCTAATTATATATATACATACATGTACATATATTTACATATATATATATACATATTTATATACATATATATATGTTACTTTAGTCATTTCTGTTTTATTGCATACATCTACACTTGTTTTGTTTAGGTTTCAAGTATATTGTCAATTCCTGTGGGAAAATGTGTAGGTTGATGGGGATAAACATTAACCGATCTATCGCTAAACAACGGATAATTTTCTTAAAGAAATTAAAAGGCAGTTATCTTTTCAATTTATGCGCCGTTGTGAAGAACGAAAGACAAAAGTGGAGCTACTGAACTATTGGTTTTTCTTTCAATAGCACAGGTCTTGCATTTTTGCAGCAAATCTTTCAGACAGAGAATGATCATGACTGACCCTTTCTGAGACGAATCATTGTTAGGTCTTCCCTTTCAGGCATTTGTTCTGAATTGTCTGTAGAATTTGTTATAACCTCTTCCTTACGTACTTTGCTATCATCCTTAGAATACTCTTGATCATTTCCTACGGCTTTTCCTATAACTTTTTCAAGATATCTTGTAAGTTTCTTCTTATCTGATAGCTTAAGATGAGAAGAAAGAGGAGCAAAAACTGTAATGCTATAGCTGCCAGTGTAAGCTGTAAGTGTATTTAATAGCTTACACTGGTAGCTTTTGCACCTTTTTTCCCTTAAGAATTGTCTCAGTAATTTCGTTTATTGTCGGGAAGCTAAACGTATTATTGCCTTCTTTCTTAATTTGGAACAACCGTTGTTTCACCCTTGCAAAGATTACGAATCATTTTAAGTGTGAAATAAATTGCACACTTCAAATTTTCTCCATCTTTGCTCTGAGAAAGAAATTGACAATGGGGGAAAAAGTTAGTCATAAAATGTAAGATGTAATAAAGCTGGTAGCATGACTGCGATCCACATTTTCATACCCTACGACATTCAGGTGGGAAAATATTGCCAACCACATTTCAAGTCATGTTGGTCAAAATATATGCATTTAATTTGGTGCACATATATACCTTATTTGTGACAAAATAATCACATTCGGAAGATTTTGGCTCAAATCCCATACCCTCCATATTCTTAGAACGAAAGCCAATTTTCAGATTAAATAATTTTCCCAGAGACCTTGAAATATCAAGTTGGCGCCTGGCGGCTTAAATACAAACACTGGTGGTAGTGTCACTTCATCACCACTCCTCTTTTATGAGGGCAATGTGTGGTAGAAAGTGTCCCGCATTACCAATGTCTCAGTCGGTATGCTAACAGTCTGCATCCAGGTGATGCTTAACGACACTTGTTTCTTTTTTTCTATGAAAACTTCAGTCAAACAAATGGGCCCCAATATCCGGCAGACCTTCAGTGGTAAGTTAGTGCGAAGATCTCCAGACTTAAGACTGACTCCATATCTGTGAGTGTAAGATGTGGGACTACTGGAACCTTACAGACCTGGAGAAACTTGTTCTTAAAAAAATTCTCTCTCTTTAGCTCTAGTAATGTCTGTGGTCTTCTTCCCAATTTTTTTTTGTCAAGGCTGTCCTTTATTCTGAGTAAAAGTACTTGGATCTGAAGATAAGCCTGTGATTTAGATTCTCTCTTATACAGGTCACTTTTCACCATTTTTTTTGTATTTTTCTCCCTCTTCTGATTCTTACTCAGTTACTGAAATAGTACAGGACTCTATTAATAACGCCTCCATGCGAAAATTATAAACAACAACAACAACAAATTTATTTCCTGACAGTCGTTTTCCCCTTTATTCTTAGCTTCCTTTAAACATTGATTGTGAATATTTTTCAACAGATTTGATAAAATGTATTAGATTTCTAGGTATTTACGAAATCTGTTAAGGATTTATGAGATTTATAGAGATTTATTGAGAAGGTGTACGAGATTTTTGGAGTGGGTCGTCCCTGGGTAAAATCGTTTTTCAGGACTTGTGTGTACTAAAAGACCATGTGTGTATGCCGAAGGAAAGATGTTCTATTCACTGGACTACAAAACCTTAGACATCAACAGCCCAGACCCTAAGATCTCCAAACCAGGAAAGTTAATTTTATTTATAATAAAAGTATTCATATCCTAATAATTTCTATTCTTACTTTAATCATTTTATTAGAGGGGATCAAAATTGGAAGGTAAAATCATACCTCAGCTATTTCTTTTAAAATAGTCAGATCTTCTCACAGCATGACACCATACTGTTAGTTTATACCATACAGAAAAGCTAGCAAAATAAGGCCAATACTGTCTTGATATAAAACAAACGTACACAGCTAGAAGCAGAGCGGAAGTACGCAAATTACAAGGGAGTACTAAAATTATGTGGTTTTAGGAAACCGTTGAGCGACAGGGAAAGCTGTAGTTAAATAATGGAGTTAGTGCTGCTAAAGATGAAATAAATGTTGTAAAGTTCTGAATGAAAAATAGCTGGTTCTATTTTATTAATGATTTTTAGATCTTGAACTCTAAGCAAGGTTTGAAGCAACTTTAGCGTGCAGGGGTTATTGTTTTTGTTTTGATTTTTTTCATCGTACTTTTTAATCTTTTAAAATTGACTAGTCAATTCTGTCTCCTAAACATAGTAATGTAATAGTAATGGTGAAATGTTACTTATGTCAGGGATGCGATCCAATACTTTCTTTGCATTAATGAAGAAATATGGAAAAAATTTTATTTCCTTTCAATGTGTTGATCCTAAATTGACCCAAATGCCTCATCCAATTGAAGTAGTAATAATAATAACTTGTTATTTGTGATTAGGATGAGATGCTTGTGATCGGCTAAAAGTTTACATCTATTTCAACCAATGAACCTGGGTGCCGTGCCAGAAATCTGGTGTAGGTGGTAGCTATAACAGCCTTCTCTTGGAGGTTAATCAGACCCTGAGTGAGCACAGTGGGTCTCCAACCAGTTGGGATTTCTAACCATGCCCAGTACATAGTTCTTTGTCTTCCCCTTGATCTTTTTCCTTCTGCACGGCCAGTAAGCACAGCCTCTTCATGCCTCTCCTTCCTCATCACATCCCCTACAAACCAAATCTGCCTGTTCACGATTGTCTGTAATAAACACCTATTAGTTCCTGCCTTACGTAGAACGTCTACATTGGTTATCCTGTCTGTCCATGATACCCTCAACATTCTCCTAAGAAACCACATCTCCACAGCTCTAATCCTGTCTTCCAGACTTTTAGTAATAGTCCAACTCTCGCAACCATATAGTAGAGTTGACCACACGTAGCATTTAAGTAGCCAAATTCTAGTTTTGATTATCACACTACTTGACGGTAGAACCTTCTCCAACTTTTGAAGTTTGTTTTTGCAATGCCAATTCTTCTCTTTATTTCCACCTCTGATCTAGTGTCTGCTGAAACCAAACTACCCAAATAAACAAATTGTTCAACTTCACTCATTCCTAGTATGTCGATCTTAACTGTCACCATTTCTCTCACGTTTTCTAACTTCCCTGCTTGGTGTAGTGTTTTGACATTCCATGTAGCTATGCAGTAGCATGATCTGGGCTGCCCTGCATGTTCAGCAGACCCCTACCGGGCGAGACAGTGGGTGCTTGACCCATACTCCCCTCTGCGCCGTTGTTGTACGCATTATTATTTGTTTTTGTCATGGCTGTGTACGAAGGGGAAAAAAAATCCGCAGTGGAGACCCAAAGTTTTTTCTGCAAGGTGTTTTCATTGAGATACCATCTCTAGCTACCTGTAGACTGTAAAGAGTTCATCCGCCCTTTGATAGGTCATTTCTTTATTCCTGCTGGGTTACAAGCCACCCTCCTCACCAGATTTGGAAACTGGAGAGGAAGCCGGTTTAGCCGCCGACCACTCGACCATGCAGCAGGTTGTACTGGTATACATGTTACAAGTAGCAGGGTAAAAACTGACCTGACATCTACATGGATTGCATGTATTTAATGTATTCTTAAGATCCGAATTATGAATATGTGTAAACTATTAGGTCCCCGTGCTATTCAGTCATTACGCTTAATCAGAACTTTTTCTCCTGCGACTTTTTTAGAAAAATCTATTGAAATATAAGGCCAATTTGAGAATAGGGTTACATCAGTATTCAGCAGTATTGTTGTGGTGGTCATGATTTTACACTATTTCCTTGATGTCGATTACGAAAAAAGCACACAGAACTAGGGGTTTTGGACACTAACTACATTTCTTTTGTAGCCGGTCAAAATTCAAAATAGGTGATTCAATCCCATATATATATAACAACAGCTTCAATTTTTCTTTTCATGGGCGTTATCTCCAGTCAAAAGTCAGTTACATTTAAAATGTTTCACGACGTTTAAGTGTCTTATAAAACTGAGCCCTTAATTCTAATGTTACAAAAAATTAATATTGTTCAAGGCAAAGAAATACAAAAGAAACAAAAGAATGGTAACCCCCCAAAATACTAAGGAAACAAAAAAATTAGAAACGCAAACAAATACAACGGGAAAAAAAGAATGGAAACACAGACAAATACAATGGATACAAAAGAATAGAAACGCAAACAAATATAACGAGAAAAAAAGAATGGAAACACAGACAAATACAATGGAAACAAAAAATGGAAACACAAAAAATACAAAGGAAAAAAAAGAAATAAATACTTAAAACAAATACTTCTTCTTCTGAGTTCCTTATCCTTTCAGGACGTTGGAGACCATGGTCTTCCATCTCTTTTTCTCTTTTGACAGTACTAAAATTTCACTGTCACTCCTCTTGAATCGGAGATCCTTGTTCAAGATGGTAATGAATTTCAGTCTCGTCTTCCTTTACTTTTCTTTCCTTCAATCTTCCCTGTTAACACCAAGTTTTCCATTCCTTCACATCTCATTACATGACCCAGAAACTGCAGTTGCCTTTTTCTAACTAACTTCATCAACTTTCTTTTCATTCCTGTTCTCTCTGATTGTTCACTTCATTGTTCACTTTGTCAGTCCAAGATATTCTTAAAATTCTTCTCAGCAACCACATTTCCACTGCTTCTATTCGTTTCTTCATGCTTTCATTGATGGTTCAAGCATCATACCCATAAAGCAAAACAGACCACACATAACATTCTGGTATTCGAATCTTAGTTTTCACTTGCAGCTGCCTGTTCTTGAAAACTAAACTCATTTTACTAAAAGCATCCTTCGCTAAGGAGATTCTTTTCTTTATTTCGTTCACACATCTTCCATCTGATGTTATCAAACTTCCAGGATTAAGTAAACTTCTTAACATTCTTTACAAATTCTCCATTGATAGTTAAAGAACACTAAGAGATGTACTCCTCTTTGATATCACCATACATTCTGTTTTCTTCATGTTAATCTGGAGTCCTTTCTTTTCACTCTCTGACACTACTTTATTTAAGATGTTCTGCAAATCCACTTCACTTTCAGCTATTTACACAGTGTCGTCAGCATATCTTACGTTGTTTATGTTTACACCTCCGATTTTCACTCCAGGCATGTTCTTGATCCCTCTCAAGATGACTTCACTGTACAGATTGAACAGATCCGGTGACAGAACACATCCTTGTCTCACTCCTCGTTTGATTGAAGACCACTTGCTCGTTTCTCGGTCAATCCTGATAGCTGCCATCTGTTCCCAGTATAAGTTCTGAATTAATTGAAAATCTTTTCCATCAATTTCTAAGTTCCTCAATATTTTGAACAATTCATGGTGCCTCGCTTTCTCAAATGCTTTGCATTACTCCTTGTACTATGGCATCTCGAAAAATAGTACATTCATCAGGTGTTTCATCTTCATCTTGCAAAGAGTTGTAACGATTTTGAATCTCCACTTTCAACTGCTGTTATAATACCTCATTCCTACTTAAAAGGGATACCTCAATAATCTCCTGGGATTTACTCTGCTTTTTTGCTTTTTCTATTTCCTCATAAAAAGTCTCAACCTCCTCATCTGTATGCTCTGATGTTGAAGTATATACCTGAATCAAAGATAAATTAAAAGTCTGCCCATTCAGCTTGACCAACAATACTCTTTCAGAAATAGCAAAGAATCCTCTCACTCTCCCCTGTCTTTGTCCAGCACTATTCCAACACCATGCTTATGTTTTTCTCAACACGAGTAGATTACAGCTGTCTCATCACCAATCATTTTTCCTGCTCCTGTCCATCTCATTTCACTTATTCCCAAAATGTTTACTTTCAGTCGATCCATTTCTTGCTTTACATTTTGCAGCTTTCCTTTTTCGTACAATGTTCTCACATTCCATGTTCCTATTTTCAGATGTTGTTCTTTGCAAACACTAGTTTGAGTACAGTCTGAGGTCACCTGTTGCACATGACCATCCCTAGCGGACGAGGTTTCTCCGCTGGATGTAGAGTAGACCTCATTCACATCGTTAGATTTTCTTTCATGGACAAATTTAAGCATGATTTTACTAGGCATGATACAGCAGTGCTTTGCCTTTGCCTTCTGCCGGGAGTTTCTTGTGAACACCAGCTCAACACCCGTTGACCCATACAGGGTTCATCCGCCTTCTCTGGATGCTAGTCACCATCAGCCTTTGGTCAGCCAAGACCACCCACAAGGCAGTGGGAGCTGAAAGCTATCTCTCTGGTTGCCAGGTCAGTATTTATTGTCACCAGTCACAAGGACCAGTGCTCTTGGGGCAACGTAACCCAGTAAGGGAGGCATTTGGGTGCTATAACTTGCCCAAGGATGACCCAGCACAACAGCAGTTAAGAGGTAGTGACATACTCCTTAAAACCCCGGAACTCCCAGACTAGTTTCCTGCTGCCGGGTGCAGTTTTACGTCATACCCAGGACGACAAACAAATATAAAGAAAACGAAAGAACGGAAACAAAAAAATACAAAGGAAACTAAATAAAAACAAATCGATCTTTGACAAATTTATTTTTTTACTTGTTGCATTTCGTGAAAAAAATAGTTTACGAATATCACAGAAAATCACAGCTACATCGTCTCGCTCTGACAATGAGAGAAGCATAGAGACGTAGCTCAGAAAAAGCTTTGACTCATAGGATAGTGATGCTCCTCTATGTCATACTGACTTGCCACTTTAACTATAAACAGAAAAATCTAAAGTTCATCTTAGAGAAGCCTCCCTATAGTTCCTTTTAACTTGCTCTGCCTATTAACTGGCCAGGCATTTTAATCAATTCTTCACATGAAATGGGTACAACAATCACTCGATACTGATACACACAAATATTTCAACTGAGCAGCTTTGAGGTTCAAGTGGATACGCCTCGCAAATCCTTTATTTCAAATCATTTTTGAAAGCAATGTTCTGGGGTAATCATCTTGTTTGGAGTTTCGTCATATCAGAGTGGTTTTTGGAACACGTCCTCAAAACGGGGATCTTACTGGCAATCGGGATTTCAGCTTCAGCAACCCAAAATACTCCACATTATAACCATCACTACCTTTATTATCCATTAGATTAAAAACTACTTTTAGTGTAGTCTCAATCCCTCTCATCCCATAAACAAGTTTGGGGTTTTTTGTATTTATTATTATGTCTTGTGATAAAAAAAAGTTTATTGATGTTTGATCAACAAATCGCTTACATCCGTCGCTGTAGTCCAGATCTCTTCAAAGAACGTCACCCGAATCTTGGTTTAAAACTCAGGTCTTAAAATCTCTCTTTCAGTTCTCTGCACTACCTCACTCCGTTAAGAGGCTGTCAATTTATATCACGGTCACAACGTTGCAGCTTACTTTTCAAGCTCTATTATTACTACCCCTGAACCATTTCAAATCCAAGTTAGCTTACGGGAATATTAGCTGTAATTTTATGCTCTTTGCTATTGTAAAAGTCTTTGTAGCACGTTGAATTTGTTTATGCAAAATTCGGCAAATGCTAACTTCTGCTTCAGATATTTCTGTGTTTGGCAAAATAATTTTTTGAGTTCACAAATATGAAAAAGGATTTTTACATCACAACAATAGGTGATTGATAAAATACTCTTGTCTCTTTGATTACAGTGAGGAAAGCAGGATCAACACAACGAGATATCAAAAAATGCCCAATTATATAGAATTTATATAGAATAATTATATAGAATAATTTTGTCTTTTTATGTAATTAACATAAGAAAGCAAAAAATGCTGCTAATGACAATGATTTCAAACTTTAACAAATATTTTTCTCAAAGATATGACTAGAACACTAAAAATGTCAACAAACAATTTAATAAAAATATGAATGTTGGTAAAAGTTAAAAAATACAAACTTGAATTAATTTTTTTCATTAAAATACTGTACATTGGCAACCAGAACAGTAAAAATATATACATAAATACTAAAATATGGAAAGCTTATTCTGTCTAAAATAAAAAGTAGGGTTTTTTGACGAAGCATATCTCTCAGTTTCTTACCGGGCTATTCGGATCAGGGATTACATTGCACAAAGGAAAACACAACAGTAAAAATATATACCGAAATACTAAAATATGCAAAGCTCATTGTCTAAAATAAAAAGTAGGGGTTTTTGACGAAGCAAATCTCTCGGTTTCTTACCCGGCTATTCGGATCAGGGAATACATTGCACAAAGGAGAACAGAACAGCCGAAAATATATAAAGAAATACTAACTAAAATATGCAAAGTTCATTCCGTCTGAAATAAAAAGTAGGGTTTTTTGACGAAGCAAATCTCTCGGTTTCTCACATGGCTATTCGGATCATTGCACAAAGGAGTTTTAGTCGTGTAGCCAAAAAGGCGTTGTAAATTGACGATAAAATTGAATTTCGGTTATACAAATTTGAATACAAATTGTAGAAAAGGAGCCTCAGATAACGGGTGGAAAGTGATATGGGTGACGAAAACACCAGCGGGGAACTGAGGAAGGTTCCTGACGGGCAGGGAGGTCACACTATGAAAACCATATATAACGGCAGAAAAGCGATAGAAATGTCACTTTTCAGTTCACAAATGACGGAAGCTTAGAAAACCATGTTAACTGTCTGATCCCAAATTGAAGGACTCAAAAACGTGATGGATAAAGTAGTCGACGGTAAAGATAAAGATTATGTTCACAAATATGCCAGCATCTAAAATGTATTTGCATAAACCTATTCACAAACAAGGTATGGTACCTGCATTTTAATCAATTCTTCATATGAAATGGGTACAACAATCACTCGATACTGATACACACAAATATTACAACTGAGCAGCTTTGAGGTTCAAGTGGATAGGGCTCGCAAATCCTTTATTTTATGAAGTCAGTTTTGAACGCAAAGTTCTCGGAGAATCGTCTTGTTTGGGGTTTCGTCATATCAGAGTGGTTTTTGGAGCAGGTCTTGATGTTGAAAAACCAAACCATCTGTCGATATGTTACCTAAAAACGGCGATCTTACTGGCAATCAGGATTTCAGCTTCAGCAACCCAAAATACTCCACATTATAACCATCACTACCTTTATTATCCATTAGATTAAAAACTACTTTTAGGGTAGTCTCAATCCCTCTCATCCCATAAACATGTTTGGGGTTTTTTGTATTTATTATTATGTCTTGGGATAAAAAAAAGTTTATTGATGTTTGATCAACAAATCGTTTACATCCGTCGCTGTAGTCCAGATCTCTTCAAATAACGTCATCCGAATCTTGGTTTAAGACTCAGGTCTTTAAATATCTCTCTTTCAGTTCTCTGCACTACCTTACTCCACTAAGCGGCTGTCAATTTATATCATGGTCACAACGTTGTAGCTTACTTTTCATGCCCTATTATTTCTGTCAAAGGTTTCGGACTATTTTAAATCCAAGTTAGCTAATGGGAATTTAAGTCTGAGTTAGCTGATGGGAAATTCTTTAAATTAATCAAAGGTAAAAGTATGGGGGTAGCTTGTGGAGGGGGGGGAGATTATTGATAACTTCCGAGGCTTGCTTTGACAAATATCATAAATCCGGAAGAATTTGTTCTTTATATTTTATAAAAAAATAAAATGAGCGTAATTATCAAATTCGTTATCGCTGAATTGCATTAAACTTTCCTAATCCTATGCGTTAAAAGTGTATCGCTCGTGCCCAGACTTTGTGCAGAAATCAGTTACCCAAAAAAGTGTCTATCGAGTAACGACGTCCCAATTACAAAAAGAAATCATATTTAAAAGTACCCCAAACTGCCCCTTTATATAGTTATAGATTTGATACTACCTGATCTTGTCAATTACACCACTGTATGCAAAATTCGTTGTAACAATCAATATATTTTTGTTGATATTGTTGGAGAAACTACATCTGCGCAACACAAATAAAAAATTAAAAAATCAGCAGAATTAAAACCACACATCAAGAAAGCGCAGTACCCTTACGAAAGCAAACAATGTTCTTAGTTAAAATTCCTACAAGATTACCTGCTAACCCTTTTTTGGGAGGGGAGGCATTACACCAATTACGCCCTCTACCTTTATTCGTTTACTTGAAAGGGGGGTTAATTGAATCGCCTTTCTTTTCAGTCCAGTATACTGTTCTATTTCTGTGAGTGATTCATTATCTGATGAAAAGGATGTGGCACTGGTGCCGCAAAGACCGTCATCTGAGGAGTCTAAAGGGAGTAAGTCAGCTTCCAAATGGTAACATTTTTCACTGCATAAGCCCTGAGAAGAGGTGCCGCGAATGAAAGCTTCTTTTCTATTATGGTTTTCCTTTGATTCTTGGAGATTGTTTTGAAAGTATAGTCGGTGTCTAAACGACAGGAATTTTGCAACGGTATTAAAACTGAGCAGTCGAAGCAGTGATCCAAGAAACGTTCCCTGCAATCCCATGGAGTTGATTTCAAAATCAACCCCATAACTCTGAACTAATTTTTGCTGAGTAATGCACGACGATGGTAGTTTTACGCCATCACACACAGTGACATCGCTCTCATAAACATGTGGCGATTGCCTACCAAAGAATCCAGTTCCAAAGACAGAATTGGAATGAAAAAAACACGGAACCTTACTTTTATTGTCAACCAAGCCGGGGGGTTCTGTTTCCTCCAAATTAACAATAGGAGGATTGGGAACGAAATTCAGCTGATGTTGGGTTTCAGCGACAAAATATTCTTCAAGGTCGCTATGCAAATTAGCATCCAGCAAATAAGCGACTTTCGTTATCATGCAGTGCAAATAATTTTGTGTCCCTTTAATTATATCATAAAGACGAGTAAGATCCCGTCTGGATGGCATCGCATTGCCTCCAACATATTGCAACTTTCGTATATTTTTATCTTTATCGCCAAAAGGATCGTCTGAAGATTCATTTCCTTTATTGTCATTTTGTTTGTCCTTTTCATTGATACATGGTAAGGTCGGCCGAAAATTGATTTTCGGGAAAGTCCTAGTTGGTTTTCCTTCTTGCAGCACAGAAGCGTTCCCTATTCTTTCATTACTGTCTGTACCCGTTGACGTGTCCACAGGCCTGCAATCATGACATGCGTAAGACTTCAAGCTTTCCGACGTTCCAGGTTGCAAGCAACCCAAATGGGATCCCGTGCTTCCACAGTATGTGCAAACAACGATATCCCATGTACTGAAACAAAGTAAACACCAAAGCAGTTAAAAACGAAGTCAAATAATCAATCAATTAATCAGTCAATCAATTTACCCATCTATCTGTCTGTCTATCTATCTATCTATTCTTGTTTGTATCTATCTTTCTATCCATCCATATCTATCTATCTATCTATCTATCTATCTATCTATCTATCTATCTATCTATCTATCTATCTATCTATTTATCTATCTATTCTTGAAACCCTACAAGACAATCCTAAGACTGTCTTGTAGGGTTTCATTCTTATCTTTAAGGGATGAACAACGGCTTGAAGTTCATCCTTGGTTTTACAACCGGAAAGAGGGCTTGAAAAAACTGACCCCAACATCGATGGAATTTGTTTTCTCCAAAGGTGTTGTACATATGTACGTAGTACCTTGGCCATGTCAGATTCTTCGAAATAATAGTGTTAATGGTGATGACCTTCCAAGTACTTTTTTTGCACCTGCACCATTATAAATATAGTATCAAAGTACTTCTTCAAGGCACAGAATCGAACTGGTATTCGTGAATAGGTAAAAGTTTCCTGAGTCGTTAGTTGATTACTCTGTTTAATACTTCAAGTGTGTGGTCCGATATCTTAATTCCTCTATAATTACTTCTTCCTAAATTATCCTTCTTGTTCTTCTTTAAAAATCATGCGTTTGTGTGAACCTCACAAAAAATAAAATTGTGGATCGTTAAACTAATTTATTTATTAAATCTAACCGAATCCATATTTTAATAAATCCAAACGAATCTTTAATATTATAGTCATCAAACAAACCTCGAGGGCGACTATTTAAGCATTCAAAAAAATCCTATGTTTACTGAGGCTTCAAAACGGAACACAAGCTGCCTGGTTGACGATCAGGTGCTTTTCCATTTTCACAATGAACATGTCCTGACTGGATATGCAAAAATTTACGTGTTCCTGATTGGCTTAATGATGAAACACAGCGCTTTGATTGATTAAAATATCCCAGGACCAAAATGTAAATTTATTTGAATTTCTATGGAAAAAATGTCACTATCGATGAATTACATCGAGTCAAACAAGTGAACGTACGAAAGGAGAAATATAATACATATAGATAAAACTAGGCAATCAAAACACTACACAACTACCAAATGTAAAAGTTTATTTCTAACAGGTTCTAATACGTTTCTGGGAAATTTCTTTTTAAGTCCTTCTATCCATGCGTGTCAACCAGAAAAACAAATGCCTCTGTATCCTTCACCAAATGAAATAAGATCAGCACTTACTATATCTGATTACAATTAATTAATTGAAAAGAAGCTAATGAATTGCCGGAATGGGACAGATTTTACCCTCCTACGCATTCTCAAGCTCTAACAAGTCCAAGAAGGGGTCAGTAGCCGGTCGACACAAACATCTTTTGACCAGCTTTGAGTAAGCAAGCACCAATGTTTTTACCAAGAACACATTACGAAATGCGCTGAGTACCTGGGAGAGGCATTTTCCTTCTATGAAGTAAGACTATACCCTGTCATGTACCAATCGGTTACTTCACTTTTCCAGAGTTAAAGTTCAGGGCCTCTGTATACTAATTAAACATCTGAGTTCCCTTGTGCAAATCTTTAAAACTGAAATCTGTTGTTATTGACCAGTTACGACAGTTTCAAAATTCCTATAAGAGCTGAATAAGGCACTGGTACCATGGGTTCGAAGTCCAATCAAATTGAAAAATGAAACAAAGTCATATCAAATAAAGTCAAATTATATTAAGAAAAGTAATTAGCTAATGAGATTTTACACTTTTTAAAAGAAAAGCTGGGGTCCCAGATAAAGTGAAAACTTTAGTACCGACTAAATTGTGAGAAAAACAAATCACATTATTTAACTCCTCCAACTGCAGTCTATTCTGGCCTGGCCATGGTGAATCATATTGGAAAAAAATACAATCTATTTATTTTTCATTAAGGAAAGGCTATGCAGGCGACGTATCTTGCAATACAAACAAATCCCTTTTGACTCTACCTGTTGTCAACAGAATATTCCCTTCCTTTTGGGCACAGACAGTTAGTCTCTTGGCATTGAAGGTAATATCTTGCATCAAATTCATACAGTTCATCGCTTTCCCACGATGGTGAGCTGTCCGACAATAGTGATAAAAAATATTTTAAAAATTTAACATATGACCCATGCAGAAAAGAAGTTTATTATCCTGATAACAATATTAGTACAAAGATTACAAGTAAATAGTCCCAATTGACACACATAACACAACAGTTGAATATTTTACTATTTGTTGAACTTGAACGTTCCAAACTAAATAGAAAATTGCCAGTCTGCAAAGAAGTAGTTACCAATCAAAATACTAACTGTTTCAAAAAAAAACAACGTAGAGCAAACATAGCAGGAAAAATGTGTTAAAAAGCAACCACCCACACCAAATACAAAACTCAAGCGTACAAGCATATTCTTCTAGCCTCGCAATTAAACAAAATATTCCATGGCAAAACGTTTCCATCGACACATTAATGCTGAAGGAAGTTTGATGCACATTTTCCCCCAAAAATAGCGTTAATCTAAAGGTATTCTTCCCAATAGTAAAAAAAACTTTACATGACTTGACTGGGATAACAGTCGAGATTTGAAAGTTTCGAGGAAATCGTACAGTGGAAGAGAATGATCTTCACTGATACTTTAAAGAACATTTCAATTCGTAACTGATTTTTCATTTCCATACTTGCTACAATAAAATAAAAGCAGCCCATGCTATTGCAAATAGAGCTTTCAGTATGCAGTACCAAGAATTTGAATTCCTCAAAGATCTCCAACCACTTTTTGCTACCAAAGATAATATGTTTATAAAAAGATGAAAGAGTGATATGCAATACTTTATCACGTGACTACTCTAATGGATTCAGCCCTATTTTTAAGTGCCAATAAAAGCTAACGTGCATTTTTCTCATTTCTTCAGATACAGCTCTTTCGTTTGCATAGAGAAAACCAGTGCTATACGACCCCTTGTGATTTTAAGTGGGCCGAGCTTTAGTCATAATGGAGCCATAATAAGGATTTTTTAAACTTCTAAACTGAGAGTTTAGAGCGTTTTCACCGTACGTTCTCATTTTAATGAAGGATTGTGTAGAGATGAAGTTGAAAATGATGATGAAAGAAGGGCTGCCAATATACCAAAATGATTCACATCCTTAATCATTAAGACAGGTTCTGTTGGACCATCAGTTGTTTCAATAAATAAAGTTGTACAAAGATCTCATTTCATTTTCTGCAAATTACTCTTCGTGTAAAGGCTTCGTGCATTAGTATTTAAATATCGGAATAAAATCATATTTATTTTGGTCAAAAGCCTTTTTGCTGGTATGTGACTAGTCCAAGACACTGGTATGAGAGAACAGTGACCAAAATAAATCTATAATAATAATGAAAAATAACAAATCCTTGTATGACTTTCATTTCTTTTGTACAGCTGACTACAAATGCCTGAGAGATGTCTCTGATCCTTCCTCTTGTTTTCCATTGACTACATACCACTCAAGTTGCATTTTCTACTTGCGCTTTGGTCCACATGAACAGAAGCGTATACAAACACTTTCCCCTTAAAACAACTTTGACGAGGAGTTTCAAGTGCGGTTTTGAATTGATGTCAAACGTTTTAAACTGTCACACTTCGATTTTTCTTATTATTATTCTTATGTCAAACTTAAAAATCATAAAATTTCATTTGAAATTGCAATTAAAACAAAACAAATTTTGAAACGAACCAAAAGGTGAAGGCGGATTATTTGAATTGGCGTACAAAAGCCCTGTTTAACAGCACCGGCATGAAGTACCCTGAATACTTCAATCTACCCAGGACATACATGGCTTGCACTAAAATTTGCGCAGCAGATTATCTGGGCAAGATTTGAGTCCTGCAGTCCTGCAGAAAAATTTCTATCTTCGTGTACAAACGGACGCCCACCCTGCAGCAAGTTTAACTATGGTTATTTATCAGTTTAAGTGCCCGAGTGATACCTGGCACGTAGCCCATACGTCTCTGTTGACTAATAGAATAAAAGAATCGATGCAATGATATTGGCAATATTTCAAAATTTGATTCAGCTATAACGCGGCACTTATGAGGAACAAATGGAGGTAATTAGATTCAAATTCGATCAGGTACACCTTGTAGACAAAAAGAATTTGTATATCTTCAATTGTTTTAGGCAGGATGCCATAGAAACTGGCGAGAANTCTACCCAGGACATACATGGCTTGCACTAAAATTTGCGCAGCAGATTATCTGGGCAAGATTTGAGTCCTGCAGTGCTGCTGAGCCTAAATTAATTGAAAAATAAGAAAAATTTCTATCTTCGTGTACAAACGGACGCCCACCCTGCAGCAAGTTTAACTATGGTTATTTATCAGTTTAAGTGCCCGAGTGATACCTGGCACGTAGCCCATACGTCTCTGTTGACTAATAGAATAAAAGAATCGATGCAATGATATTGGCAATATTTCAAAATTTGATTCAGCTATAACGCGGCACTTATGAGGAACAAATGGAGGTAATTAGATTCAAATTTGATCAGGTACACCTTGTAGACAAAAAGAATTTGTATATCTTCAATTGTTTTAGGCAGGATGCCATAGAAACTGGCGAGAAGATCCGGCCCTCTTCTGGCGAGAAGTTTAGATCTCTCTCTATTTTCCGCATTGATAAAAGCGCATTTGACTAATATGTTTTCATTTGGTCATCTTGGTCCAGTCGAATGTCAACAAAAAATCTCTTGACCAAAATAAATGTAATTTGACTTGCAATTATCTCTTTTGGCCAATTTTATAGGATAAAAAAATTAAACACTCGAGGGATTTCTTGAGGTCAATAAATACTTTAGGGCAGTTTTACCAAAACTATAGCTCCTCCAATAATACGGTAGAAATAACAGTAACCGTGGATAATGTGGGCGAAAAAAATTAATAATGATGATAATGACAACAATCACAATAATTAATGTGGGGTAGGAAGTTCAAATGTTTAACTGCCTTCCTAGGAGTTGTACTTATTTTATTGATCTTTCACGAAATACCTAGCTGTCACTATGCAACACGCATTGCTATCAATGGAAAATACACAATAAAATAATAACTACTTTTCAAAATACTACATTATCAATTGAACTAACTGAAAACTAGCATAATATATTGAAATACAAATTGCTATAATAAAATTCTAAAACATACCGATGTGGAATAAAGATCCCAAATATTTCCATTTCCTTGACAAATCTACTCCTCTCGTTACATGCTGGGCAACGAAAGCAATCCCTACCACTGTTTATTGCTGATGCCTAAAATTCAATGTGAAACTTTCAAATCTACACAGAAAATTTCTTTTACAAAAATTATGATTCATATTCCAAATGCTTCAGCTTGATTAAAGACTTCCACGTATAGCAAAACCATTAATTTTTATTTGTAGATTATTGATTGGGCAGGTAATGGGTTATTCCGCTGGTTTAATAAGGTTTATTTGTAATAACAAGTTAAAAGCGAATAATTAAAAAAAATATATTAAAAGTTGTAAAGTAATGTCTATCGCAATTATGTACCACAAAAAAGTAAGATGAGTAGTTTCTCATCGGATGTGTTTTAACCTCTGCAAAAAGTGATAAAACATGAAGCTTCTACCAAAGGCCTTGATAATGTAAGAAAAACGCCATGTTGGTGTGTTTGTCTCCTTTTTTACTCTGGATATATCTTACAGCCATGTAACAAATAAGTAAAAATAACAAAATTGAGCACCCGTATTTTCAATATCATCTACGAACAGGTCAACGAAGGCTTTCAGATTATCTAAACCGACCTTTGTATTGTTGGCTTTTGTCTGGCTGACACACACGCACACGCACACACACACACACACACACACACACACACACTCTCTCTCTCTCTCTCTCTCTCTCTCTCTCTCTCTCTCTCCCCCCCTCTCTCCCCCCCCTCTCCCCTCCCCGTAACACCGTACGCACAAAAAAATACTTTTGTNGGCTTTCAGATTATCTAAACCGACCTTTGTATTGTTGGCTCTTGTCTGGCTGACACACACGCACACGCACACACACACACACACACACACACACACACACACACACACACACACACACACACACACATACACACTCTCTCTGTCTCTCTGTCTCTCTCTCTCTCTCTCTCTCTCTCTCTCCCTCCCTTCTCCCCTCTCGTTAAAACAGCAATATCAACAAAGGACTTTTGTATTTCTGTAACGGAAACAAGGAAATGCTTAGCTTATTTTGCTCTCAAGTACAGAACTGTGTTGCGAAATAAATTTAACAGTTGGCTTCACTCAAAAAATGAGTTTTACTCGGAAATGACAATATTTCAATACCCTCTTATTATTAGCAGTTCGGGTTTGCTGCAAGAGGGCAGTTTCTTGGTGTACGATATAGAAAAGAAGCCTACTTGAGTTATAACAACAGAAGGGTATATACGTTACCTTAACAAGATTTCTAAAGATTTCTTGAGTTAGTAGGCTTCATTCAATGCTCCAAAAATCTGCTTAAATGTTTTACAAACTTTTTATCAATGTCATTGGCCATTTAAAAATACAGTACTGAAAATCCATGCTTGATTCTATTCACAACAAGAAAACGTTTAATATTTTACAAGAAAAAGCACGACCATAATCAAAAGCTCTTTGTTCCTATGTGTCATAAATAGTTACCATAATACCCTGTGATCATAAACACAAAATCAGGTCCTATCTAAATCTATCTGCCTACAATAATGAGGGTGGTCATATTTACCACTGGAGAAAAAAACTAACAGTTTAATAGACCAAAAATTCTTACCTGAATACATTCTTTATGAAAGAATACCTTGCAACATGGTGATAACACGGTCTTTAATGAATGGATATCCAATTCTTCTTGACAGATGATACAGTCTCTTACACTCGATGTATCTGGTCCAGGTAGTTGAATAAACGTCTGGAAAGGTCTATGTTCTGCACAGTAAAAACTAAAATGATAAATCAGGAAACAAACCTTCGCTAAAAGTTAGGTACTTCATTATTCTAAGTGGCTGCTACCTGAAAAATGAAATTTAAAACCAGCAATCCACTTGCAAAGAATTGGTCTCACTGCACTAACGACCTTAAGCAGTTATTAAAATATATAAGGAGTCATTTTTCTGGGACCATTTTCATTTTTGGGGTCCGTGCTATCATTTTGAAAGGACAGGGACGTCTAATGAGTATTGCTTTCTCCTTCTACAATTACAACTCTGTGCTTCATGGACACGGGCAAGGAGATTTTAGCATTGTGTTTCTTAATGATAGTGCATATGATTTCAGTGCAATTAAAACTCACTTTAACACTGTTTTTGTTGAAGAGTTTTTCAGATGGTTCGATTTGAAGTGTCTTTCTTCGCTACATTGATTGCATTGTGTAATGAAACCAAATGATATTACACGTGCGCGATTTCTCTTTCTTTTAAAGGGTCTAGTTTGGTGTATTTCAGATTTACGTCATCGTAGACACTTTTCTTCGAAGTAGGTTTTTAAAACATCCAAAACAGTTTGATTTGACGAGGTTTTTTTATAGACATTCGGTAACTGCAATAGGTAGCCAGTTGATTTGCTTAGGATGGTTGGATGACGTGTGGACATAAAGTAAAAAGTCATCAGTAGACGGATTCTTTCACCCTTTCTGCTCTTTGCGCTAATAAACCCCATTAATACTGAAAGGCGAAAAACGACACGAAATATCCTTTTTATGTATCTTATTTTCTCAATCAAGGCAAAAATAGAAATGAAAATCATAACTCCTTTTGCTTTTTTATTAATTTGCTCATCCACATTTCTTCCACATTAAGAAGGCTTCAATGACAAAGAAAAAAGAAACCAATAAAGCAAAGGCACTCTGCTATGTTTTCCAGTTTCCTAAAGAATTCAAATGTTCCCCAAGGAATAAATTGTCCTGTACAATTTGTAATACAACTGTCAGCATGTGAAAAAATATCATGTAGAAGACATCGAGAAACTGCAAAGCAAGTAAAGAAATTGCTTATCGCCAATAGCAGTATCGCTGTTAGACAATCGTTTCTGATGGCTACATTTACCAACCAAGATTTTACGAGTCAAACTGTCACTGTATTTCTTTCAGCAGACATTCCACTCAAAAAGGTGAATAATGTGCATACGAAGGAGCTCTTCCAAAAAATGGGTCACCCCTGCCTTCATAATCAGCTTCCAGAAAGAAAGTAACAGAAATTGCTGATGATGAAACGCAGAGAATTAAGGAGTTGTCAAAAGATGAAAATACGTCCATGCAGAAAGATCAACCTGAAATCAATGATGTGAAGTATTTTAATACTTTTATTGGTGACCCGGAGAAGCTGATTGAAAACCTATACGTTGCAGTTTAAGGTAAGGCCCAACCAACCAACAGACTATCACAGAGGCAGTGGAAGATGCTGTTCGATGCCTTAGTACACACAGAAATGATTTTATTCTACTGCTTACTGATACTTCGCGAAATATGATTCCTGTTGGACATGTTTTTAAGCAATTATACCCCAATTTATTTCATGTTACATGTGCAACTCATCTCATTCATGTTGCTGCTGAGAAGGTACATCACTTTTATCCTCGTGTCAATGAAGTAATAGCTGGAGTGAAAGAGGCTACAATAAAGAATAAAGACAGAAAAGAAATATTTGCTAGCAGTGCATATCCATCCTAGCCAATAGAAACTAGCTGGATTTCTGGAGCATACTGTTACGCTGAGAACTTACCCGAAGTCAGACAAATAATTCAAGCAATGGAAGGGACTGGGTTACTGCTGAAAAGAGCCAAAGAAACAGTTGCTGAGAAAATGTTAGACCAAAATTTGATTTTTATAAGCCTGAACTATAACCACCGATTGCGCTTCCAGAAAAACTACAACTGAAAACTTACTCCATGAAGAAAGCTCTTGAAGATATAGGAAAGATAACTTTTGGCAATGATTCTGCATATGTCTTGCCACACATTGAACAACGCATTAACAGGAATGAAAAATCTCAAATTATGGGATTGAATCGACTAGAAATAGCAACTTCATTATATGGACTTCTGCATTGTGCAGAAGCAACAACTGTATGTGTCGAATGCAGCCTCACCATGCTAAATGAAATAAAATCTAAAGATCCAAATTCTCTAACTGAAATTATCACAAAATATGTTTTTATCAATTATGATTTTTCCAAATGACTTTTAGATGGATTTTTTTTGCCAATTTTGTACTTCCAAAATGTACTTTTTTGAACTTTATTTTACCCGAAAAGATCACTCTAGTCATTAGGTTTTCTGTATGGTTGGTAAGTATTATTCCTCAGATTGAGAGTGACGTCGAGGAGGTTTACTAAGTATAAACCCGTCAGGATGTCGATTTGGAGTTCGAAGGGTTTGAAAGTTTGGATGATTTCCTTTCTGAGTTTATCAGTAGTCCTTTCCCTCGTCTTACGAACAACTTATAGACCATCCTCTCTGTTCAAGCCAACGACACTTTCGGATACTAATGATGACAGTTCGTGAAGTAGTTCAACTAACTCCCAAATTTCAGCTCCGTCGTAACTACCCAGTGACATCAAAGCAGTTGTTGGTTTCCATCCATGATTCATTATTGATGGAAAGTGAGGATTTTTCTGCAATGGGTAATAATCATTATTGGCACGTTGTCTGCTATGGTGGTGAGAAGTTTTCCGAATTCAAGAGCTTGATGGGTCAGCTCTGTGATCAAATTTCTTGATCTCAAGTTGGATAAATAAACATCGATCTTTGTGTTCCCTCCTAAACTATATGTAATTCCTCCCTATAAGTCTTTTCAACAGTCTTTTGTCCTATTGTTCTAGTGATTTATCTAACAAAATATGTGTGTTTTTGTAACATTATAGGTGCTTTATATATTTTGAGTTATAATATATATATATATATATATATATATATACTTATATATACATTAATTTAAGCCCATTGAAATGTAAAAAATAAGTGTGTACGGTGGTAGTTTCGATCTAGTGGGTATGACTATCACAGCGATATGTTTTACCACTGGGTTAATGGTACTATGATCTTCACCAGATCATTTTGTAAGCATACATTTACCTTCTTGAAAGTAAAAAAGTTGATCAAATCGCAAAGTAGAAGAATTTGATAATAGTGATGGAATAAAAGATAATGATGATCATGATAAAGATAATGAATCTAATACGTATACGTGCCTGTGATTACAACAGCCCACCGAAGGGCATACTGTTCGAGAAATATGTTTCGATAAACAAAATTTTACACAAGGCAAAAAAAGAACACAACTTTCTCTTACTTACTCAAAAGAGCCATAAAACTGGAATAAAGCTCCATCCTGAACCCCACAGGGAAAATGATAAATTTTGCTGCAGGTTTTCACAGCACATCCAGATGTAGCACCATTAATTCCACAATATTTGCATGTCTAAAATGCAAAAATTCAAAGTCGACATTGAAAAATGGTCACAATAAACCACTGGTTTAATACCTCATTATTTAATACTTCAATGAGTTACTGTTAATTTAAGGATTTAATTAAAAAGCATGAAAAGAGCTTTTCATTTTTCATCTTTTTTTCCTTGGTTTTAACGTCAAGAAGAAGAGAAAGAAGAAGAGAAAGAAGAAGAGAAAGAAGAAGAGAAAGAAGAAGAGAAAGAAGAAGAGAAAGAAGAAGAGAAAGAAGAAGAATGTATGTTAAAGAGCATGCGTTACAACATGGCTTTAACGGGAGTATTTAATGCTGTTGTGTTATGTTGTCATTATTTTGTTTATTTGTTTTTTGACTTGTATCATTACAGTACACGTATCAAAACGTAACGTATTTCAATTCAAACACTTTCACTATAATTTCGCAACGTATTCTCTAAAGTAAAGCATGGAAAACAAAATAAGGTTATATTTATACAAAGTGAAGTAGTTCNAAAAAATGGTCATAATAAACCACGAGTTTAATACCTCATTATTTAATACTTCAATGAGTTACTGTTAATTTAAGGATTTAATTAAAAAGCATGAAAAGAGCTTTTCATTTTTCATCTTTTTTTCCTTGGTTTTAACGTCAAGAAGAAGAGAAAGAAGAAGAGAAAGAAGAAGAGAAAGAAGAAGAGAAAGAAGAAGAGAAAGAAGAAGAGAAAGAAGAAGAGAAAGAAGAAGAGAAAGAAGAAGAGAAAGAAGAAGAATGTATGTTAAAGAGCATGCGTTACAACATGGCTTTAACGGGAGTATTTAATGCTGTTGTGTTATGTTGTCATTATTTTGTTTATTTGTTTTTTGACTTGTATCATTACAGTACACGTATCAAAACGTAACGTATTTCAATTCAAACACTTTCACTATAATTTCGCAACGTATTCTCTAAAGTAAAGCATGGAAAACAAAATAAGGTTATATTTATACAAAGTGAAGTAGTTCCAGTGAAGTGCAATCTTTGAGTCGTCAATTATACATGTAATACAAACACTTAAAAACTGTCTTTTTAATTTTCCTTTATAATTATGATTTAAATTGTTTTGAAGATTTCTGAAATTGTACATATCTTAATCATTATCATCATCATCATCATAATAATAATAACAACAACAACAACAATAATAATAATAATAATAGGAATGGAATTTGCAATGTCCAAATGTGTAATATTAGGAATGAAACGCAGTCAAGTAGTGAACAGTAACGGAACAGATTTACCTTAAAGAGAGCCAATTAAGGCATTAGATCATTGATGCGTACATGTATTTAGGTATAATCCAATGCAACTCATCCTAGGGCAAGGTAATCCAACAGGCTGTTCTTATGCACACACTAATTATTCTTTGAATTATAAAGTTCATAGTTATAAAAATAATATTAATAATACTAATAAGATGATAGGCTACTAACAAAGAGGATATACCTACAATAAAGGTAAGAAATAAAGATTTCAGGAGGTTGTCGAAAGAGAGTCACAAAAGGTGGAATGAAATAAGCCCAGTTGCAAAAAGCTACTCTTTTGGGCATGGTAAAAATACAGGGGAAGATTTTTGCGACGTAAAGTTACTGGTTGCAACCTGCTTTAAAGAAGAACACCAAAAATTAAAACCTAGTATTTGATTTTTGAATAATATTCATTTCATCTATCATGTTATTGATCTTGTAACTACCAAATATCTATATTTATTATGGGAAAATTTTGTAGCTTATAAATTATAACAAGAAAGCTTGCATTATCTGCTAAAAACTGGTATGAACATCGTGCATCAAAGAATTTGAAAAAAACTATCAAAATGCAAAGATCTTGAAACTGAAGTTACTACAATGTGAATAAAAAAATAACAATCTGTGATCGCTAGAAATTCTGATAAAGGAAAGAAAAAGAAAAAAAAGAAAAAAGATACCGTAGAAGGAAAAAACCAACTATAAATAATTTAAAGATTACGTATAAATCATGCAGTCTAAACAACTTACATTCCTTTCATTGATCACTGTGAACCACTTAAATATCAAGTATGAATTATGCAAACTTGTTAAACAATTAATATTCCCTGCACTGATTACTATAAATCACTTAAACAAAATGTATAAATTATGCAAACTCGTTAAAATCTTATTTTCTATGCTCCAGTCACTGTAAATCACTTAAATATGATACATAAATAATGCAAACTCACTAAGCAACTTACATTCCTTGCACTGGTCACCGTAAATCACTTAAATATAATGGATAAATTATGCAATCTCGCTAAAAAGCTAAATTTTAATTACTAGTCACGGCAAATCAGTTAAATATAGTGTATAATTTATGCTTTCTTATCAAACAACTTACATTCCTTGCAATGGCCACTGCCTTAGAAAGGTCTGAGATTAGAAATCCATCATACCCTTCATGATCATCACCATTTTGTTCAAGCGATGAACAGAAAAACTGTTAAAACAAAAAAAAACATGAGCACACCACAAGATTTAAAACCAAGCTATTCAAAATGTTTCAGTTCATAACAAAATGTGTAAAATGTTGTATGCAAATATAATGAAGAACAATATCAAAAAACGGTTAAAGTAATCTTGTTTCAAAGTTATTTCTCCTGAACTATGATATCTAACAGAAAATAATCAGCACCAGATGGTTTTGAGGGTTACTGGTTAAAATTCTCAGAAGTTCACATGAATGACTAGCTACACAGCTGATGAATCGCTTGGAACAATGAGAAGTACCAGTATGTATGACATGCAGTAGGGCAGTATTGATTGTGAAAGACCCACATAGCGGAAACTAAGAAAGCTATCACAGACCCAAAACGTGTATAGCACTGTTACGGGAACTATTTATAGTAATCTAATCCGATGAGATCTATAGGCATTNAGCACCAGATGGTTTTGAGGGTTACTGGTTAAAATTCTCAGAAGTTCACATGAATGACTAGCTACACAGCTGATGAATCGCTTGGAACAATGAGAAGTACCAGTATGTATGACATGCAGTAGGGCAGTATTGATTGTGAAAGACCCACATAGCGGAAACTAAGAAAGCTATCACAGACCCAAAACGTGTATAGCACTGTTACGGGAACTATTTATAGTAATCTAATCCGATGAGCCAAATCCGATGAAACAAAAAGAATGCAGGAGGAATAGCAGAGGGGCAAAGGAACAAATGCTAATTGACAAAATGATAGTAAGAAATTGCAAGAGGCGGACGAATTAATTGAGCATGATTTGGCTACATTATAAAAAAGCTTATATAATCAGATGTACGAGTAAGAAAAACTCTAACTTTACAGTACTCAGAGTTCCATGTCTTTCACAACCTTCACCTGTAGACAAATAATTACTTGAAAAAATTTTTCTACAAAGATGTTATACAAATAATTGTGTAACCTGATCTTTTGAAAAGCGACTATTGATAACAAAAGAATCACTGAGGGTGCAACTACAAAACAGGAAACGTCAGTATTGTCAGTCTTTTGATTTGTAATTTGCGAGGGTGTATTTATTCATATGTCAACATTTGGAAACAATTTCTCGTTCGTTTGTTTAGCAATTCAGTTTTATTTCCGTAACTAAGAATTTCCAGTTCCTCTTGCAGGCACAATGGGCACGTTTTTGTTAAGTTTGAATATGCCTTGACACATTTTACGATTGACCAATCAAAGGAAGGTTTCAAATTCTGCTCTTTTAAACACCAAACGTACGTTGATAGCGTTGTATTATTTTTATACTTTTAGTTGTTGAAGGACTGCTTGTTACTATTAAATCGTCGTTTAAACTCTTTTTCGGTCAGCCCAATGTAGCATTTTGTTGGTTGATTCGGTGCCCGTAACTTTGCATTGGTAAATAACGGGTGATGTTCTACACTTCCCTTTCAGTGGACAATTTTTTTTGATTCTGCATCTGCACGGAGGAATTTCTGCTGTAGCACGTGACGTAATTTTCTTGTTGTGAGAATTGATGATGGAGCGTATATTTTCCGTACAGCTATAGCTAACTTTTACATTATTCTTATTTAAAAACTTTCGGAGGGTGTTATTCGTAAAGTGTTTATCAATAAGGTTCAAGAACGATTTCGCAACATTGGTTGTTACATCTTTATTCAAGGGCGGGTTGAACAATATGATGTTTCTTTTCCTTATTCCTCTTGTGGTGGTTGCTTTTTTCAGGTTTTTTGTAGGATAGGTTCTGCGTACGGTAAGCACTGTTACGGAGAGCATCTTCGTATTCTGCTTTTGCCTGGTCAAAAATTGCTTGATTCGAAGAGTTATTTGCGGGTCTATCGTTTATAGAGGTCGGAAGTTGTCTCAGTATGTTCGCCGGGTAGTTTGACGAGGTATGAACATACTGCAGGAGGTCCTTTGGCTTTTTATATGGTCTGAAAGTGCCGGTGGTCAAATCTTGGGTAACATCTAGAAAGTCAACCATTTTCAGGTTAGCGTTGAAATCGATATCGAATCCAATGTTTTTGAAGATTTTAATGATTTCTTTACGTTTGATGTCTGCAGTCCTCCTGGTTGAATTACGTAATACCAATAAGCCATCGTCACGGTGTAGTCCTGTGTCTTCTTTGTTCACAATCGTGAAGAGCTTATGTAGAATGAATATACCAACTAACTCACAGATCTCAGCTCCATCGAAGCTTCCCATTGTTACATCAAACGGATCATGAGAAGCTTTTTTCTTCAACGCATTATCACTGAAAAACAAGAGCGACTTCCGGCAGTGAAGGATAGTTCTAATGTCCTTGTCTGTGATGGTTGTGTATGTTTTGGCGAAGTTCAAGGCTTTATCTAAGATATCCTTTGTTGTGGATGGATAAAATTCCTTGATGTGCATTTGAACGAAAGTACACGACGATTTGTTTTTAATGGATGAAAACCACTCTAAAACTGTGTCTGTGTTCTTCCACTGATTAACCAATAGTTTACGACGAAGGTCCGAGTTCATGCGATCTGGTTTGGTTTTTTTAGTTTTTTCTTTAAGATCTGTTTTGTAGTTGCACCCTCAATGATTCTTTTGTTATCAATAGTCGCTTTTCAAAAGGTCAGGTTACACAATTATTTGTATAACATCTTTGTAGAAAAAAATTTTCAAGTAATTATTTGTATACAGCTGAAGATTGTGAAAGACATGAAACTCTTGAGTACTGTAAAGTTAGAGTTTTTCTTACTCGTACATCTGATTAGATGATAGATCCTACGTTATAATGTGGTAGAGCACTGTTGCCGGTGACATTTCATATTCATTTGTTGATATAAGAAAGCTTATATGATTCCTCGTTCATGGATCGTCAAATGTTTGGAATGGTTATTAACTTGTTGAAATATAGTTTTGTGCCAGAAAGATATAACCAAAGGTAACTTCGCTGGTCACGTTTCCGTAACAGTACATTTTCGTGACACCGCTACACTGAGATGGTAGAAGCTTCAACCAAGCAACAGATTGAGGATTTCAAACCTGTCAATGCAAACGATAAGAGTCGGCTTTAGGATCTTCTGAACATTATCAAGAAGATGGAATCTCTGATGCTCGGCCCTGTGCTCAGTAAATCTTTGGCCCACTTCAACTCTTCTACAGGTGCGAATCCTTTAGTGAAAAAGTTCCCGCACAGCATTCAACAAAAATAGGTCACTAAAGGAACAGATTACAAGAAGACTGCAGGTCGAAAAGTGAAGAGAAGAGGAGAAAAGTGAAAAAACTAGGGAGTTTGCTTGGAGATTACTAAGATGTTAGAAGGAGAATCCAGCTATCGTATGCACCAATGGCAAAAATGGACAAATTGTGGCTTCATAGAGACCTTTCGATCCATCACAAAATTAAAATTTATAAAGCCTTAGTAAAACCTGTACTTACCTACAATTGCAACTCATGGGGACTTACCAAACAAGAAATCGAAGTAATTGACAAAACACATAGAAATCAATTGAGAAGAATATGGTAAAACTATAATTTTAAAAATGACCAGATCTACAGTATGAGTAACGAAAAACCTATTAGCCATTTCATCACGAAATCAAGATGGAATCTCTTCGGTCATATCTTAAGAATGCCAGCGAATACACCAGCTCAATTTGCAATGACATACTTCTTTGAAGTCCCAAGAAATGCAAAGAAATACCCTGGTATGCGAAGAAGGACACTACCTGAGACCATAAATTTAGACCTGAAACGAATCTCCACCGTTAATCATCGGTGATCAACCTAGAAATAGAAAACCGACAAGCGCAGAGAAGAAGAACAAGAAGATTGCAGGTGTTGTTTGTTTTGTTCCGTCATTTTCATTCTTTGTTGAGTACTTGAAGGAAGTTAAAGAAATTCAGAATAATCATGCTTTCCAGTTTCATGTGCCCTTGAAAAAGACAAAAAAAACCAGTTATTTGATTTTGTGTATGTAAATTAGTGATTCATAATGTATTTACCTTTGTCTGGGGTCTACCACCCTAGGCCAAACCAAATAACTGGTATCTTTGACTCTCCTGCAGAGTACCAAGGGCTTTCTCTCAACAAATTTTTGATGCCTGAGCTAGGCTTAGTAAACAGTTTGCTTCTGGAAGGATAACATAGCAGTCACAATAGTCATTGAACAAAAGTTCAACATGTTCAAAGTGTCAGAAGAACACCGTAACGTCTTATGTTTCTTTTGGTACCATGAGTATGATCCAGGTGATCCCTTGGTTGAATATAGGATGACATCACGTTTTTGGGAATAGCCCGTCTCCAGTAATTGCACTTTATGGCCTTCAGAAGACTGAACGGGGCATTCGTGACTTTGTGCATGGTGATTTCTATGTAGACGATGGTCTTGTTTTAACACCTGATAAGCAGAGTTCTATCTATCTGCTGAAAGGTACTCGGAACACATTGAGATTTCAAGGCAAGACAATGCTACACCTAACAAATCCAGTCTTATGGAATCGTTCGCAGATAGTGAACGTGGAGAAGAGATCAAGTGTGTCACACTGTGGATAGAAGTTCAGGACCGAAACTTTAAGGCAGACTGTTTCCAGTTTTCTGTTTTATCAACCTGTGTCTGATCTTTCCAATTGGATTGGCTAGAAACCATGGCTTTGCAAGCTCAGCGACATTTCTATTACAAAGATGATTGCTCCAACATCTTACAGTCGGGTTGAGTCAACTCATATTCACATTTACTCAAACGCTTCAGAGAAGGTCATTGCAGCTGCGGCATATCTGTTTCTTGTGGCAAACAAGGCTGCACCAGCGTAAGATTCCTAATTGTAAAGGGGAAGCTAGCTCCAGCCAGGGGACATATTATCCCTCATCTGGAGTTTCGTCCTGGAGTTCTAGCAACAGAACTAGCTGAGGTTATTTCCAGACAGCTTGACATACCTTTGAAACAAGTAACTCGCCACACAGACAGTAGAGCTGTGTTAGGTTAAATTTACAACACCACACACAGATTCTACACGTAAGTCAGCAACCGTGGTGGTCATACTCTTTGCTTCTCTGCTCCACAGCAGTGGAAATACATTGGTTCAGAAAAGAATCCTGTACACTGCTGCACCATACCTATCTAATCTGATACTTGCCTTATGAATCTTCCTTTGATCGCTGGCTCACAGTGGCTTCTCCAGATTTAGGAATTTATGTCATGCTTCCAAATGAGGGTGTGGAAATCCGTCCACTTCTCATAGCAGTTGACCAGAAAGACAATGAATTGACTGCTCGTTTAGGTGAAGAATGCTTTGATCATTTCTCCTAACGGTCTTGACTCATTAGCACCATTGTATTGTTCTAAAGTGTTTGTAGGAAAGTGAAGGAGAGAAACAAAAGTATTGTTTCTTTCAATTGTGTTGAATCACAACAAAGAGCAGAGATTTTCATATTGAAGGAAATGCAGAGGAAGACCTTCCAGAAACAGATTGACTAACTTTCTGAGAGAAACAGTTTGGAAGATTTTTAAACTTTCACCATTTCTTGATGAGTGAAATACTTCGTGTTGCTGGAAAAGCAAAGGTGCTTCAGACGTTCTACCAAAGGATGAATTTCATCCTGTCATACAGCCGAAGAACAGTCATACTATGAATCTCATCAATCATTAATTTCATGCTAGAAACAAGCACCAGGGAAGGCTTTTCACAGATGTTGCTATATGCAGTGATGGTAACTGGATTGGTAGTACCAAGTACATTGCCTGTGTGATTTGCAAGAAATTCAGACACAAATCTGAAGTACAGAAAAATGCTGATCTTCCTGTCGACAGGATTACTCCCAGTCCACCATTTACTAGCACAGAGCATGATTGTCTGCTGTTTGTCTGCCTGTGTCTTTAGAAAAGAAAGGGAAGAGGCAATGCGAGGTGGTTGACAACAAAAGTGACAATAGAGACTTAGAGGGATTAGCAACATAATATAACGAATGTATGAAATTGTGATTAGTGCTTTTTCTGAATAAAGCTTTACTTAGAAACTTTTACATACAGTGAAATATAAATAATCAATTAGGCTATGGCTGACGTTTAGGTTAATATATCGGACCAAAAATAGAGTACCATAATTTGTTAAAAACTGACATGCCCATGTTTTGAACCTGTGCCATTGGCTTCTCAGTCCTTTGACTGATCCACTGTCTCTACTGACGAGTGCAGTGAAATAGTTACCAAACCTTGAAGCTCTTCAACCCATCAGGACTTCACAATGTTAGGGCAGTGTAACTATATATTGTTTTGGCACTTCACCTTTACCAGAGTCATGCTATATGTACATATAATCAATTAGGCTACACCTGACATGGAAATTTATATATCTGATTACAAATGGGTTACTAAAATAGGTTAAAGCCTAGGGCTTCTGTGTTTTGAACTCATGCTGTTGACTTCTCAGTCCATTGATTAATCCACTCCACTACTCCTGAGTGCAATACAATTATTTTGTTACTTTTATTTAATTGATTTACTACACATTATCTCTGACTGCTGATGTGACAGGGTTTCACATTCTTTTTTCTTGATTCAAACATATTAACACCTTGAATTTCAAGTGTAAGAAAGAAACCACTAGGAAAACAATAAGATATCTTACCAAGCAGTATTGATGTACTGATGGGGTTTCCTTCCCTGTGAAAAATTTCCCCATCTCATTTTTTGCTTCTTGTCCACAGAGACAGCATCGTGAGGTATCTAAAAGAAAAAATACAAATTAACAGTTCATAATTTACTGCAAATCAATTCTTATGAAATTTTTATTATCCAATAAAAATCCTATAACAAAATAGAAGAAAAAAATGCCAGTTACAATTAATCACAATGTGATCTCAACTCCTGTTCTTAAGAAAAATTTTTTATTATTCTTTCTCTTTTTGTTGTTTTAATGTTTTGCTAAATTATCACAGTAATTTATACAAAGCAAAAAGAGAACAAGGTAAGTTGTAAGCCTGTGTCAGCCTGAATATCTCCTTTTATGATTACATTTGATTCCTAAATTAATTTGAAACTTAATATTTCTTCCTAAATGAAACTGATAATATATACAAATTATGCAATACCACATTTTCCCTCCCCATTAGTGACAAATATAACAATGCTGTAACCAGTCTCTTAAAATGTCATATATATTTAAGGCAGGCTTCCTAAAAAGTGGGCTAGAAATAGTACTGGATGGAAATCTGTAAAAGAATGGTTATTAAAGGAATAACTGTGAAGGCATTAAAGTGATTTCATGTGAAGCGATTACAGTGTGAGATGACAACTTCTTATAATTCAACACTTTGCGATTGGGCCATTTACAGGATAAAGGTACAGTTTTGGCACACAAGTCAGTAGACCATTAAAAGTGGTAAATTCTCTTTTGAAGGTGTAGAACATAATATACACTGTAATTAGATCACTTTCAGAAAAAAAAACAGGCACTTGAAGTTTTTTGTGTTGGTTTTCATTTCTAAAAATTTGTTTATCCTGGTGTGCATTCTTTGATGTGTGGGAATGAGCAAGGATCCATTCTGAACTGTGAAGGTAACAATAATACAACAGCTCACTATATGTTATGACAGCACTTGAGTCCCAAGTGGATTGACACTGGAAAAGGCTAACTTTGTCATGTCTCCAGCTATTATATTCTCTCTGTGCTAATTTTTGGCATTCAGATAACATATCAGCAATGGTCACATCCATTTCCCTGCACATTTTGCATTTTGATGATATGCCTTCCATATCAATATTGCTTTTTACCCTGTTCATTTTCAAGGATTGGTTTTGTGCCAATAAAATCATCCGTTTCTCCCTTTAGTTCCCTTCATCTCTTATGTCCATTGTCTCTGTGTGGAAAATTGGAACAGGTTTCTTTTGGCAAAATCTACTTTTCCATTCCTCAGGAAGTTTTTTTCCCCTTATCTTTCTGGTCACCTCCATCAGATATAACACTATCTTTCCCAACTTCTGCAAATATTCTTTTGCTACTGTTGCTGATGTAATAACCAATGCTAGTTAATTTGATCTTTACATATACTTCAACTTTAACAATTCTCTACCTCTGCTCACTTCCAGTATGATTGGTCTTTGTCAGCCTGGTGATGCAGTACTCTATATAAGTTTAACAACTTCCCTGTTTTCCTGCCCTGTTCTTGTAACTCTAACCTTGTCCAATCAAACATTCCTGCAATGCATTGTATTATTGATAACACTCTTGCATTTATAGTTTGGACTATATTCCCAGCATTCAGTCATGATTTTAGTATTTTTCTCAATCTTCTAGCATATTCTTTCTTTAAATTTTCTTTGCCAACTGTAAGGTGGAAGAGCAAATTTGATAAGAAATTATGACCAAATGTGGATACCAAGTGTAGTTGAAACTATAATGTGTCCACCATCTTACATGGTAAACACCAATGGAAGAACTCATAGGCAACATGTTGACCACTTAAAAAAGAGAAGCTACCCAGCAACCATGGTGAGGTTTGAATAACCACAGGTCAATCAGGAAGAGGTCCACTGTGATTTATCAGAGGCAGCAGAGCTTCATTAAAATACATAAAGTGTAAGTAAGTGTGAGTAAAGTAAAAGTTCTGCAGAGCAAGACACAGAAATACCAACCCAAAACTCTGGGACTGATCCTGAAAGTGATTTTGTAATGAAACAAGAATCCAGTCAAATTTTTAAAAGACTATGTTATTTAGATGAATATGAGATGCGTAAACTTTCAATCTATAAAAAATATATTCTGTTCACAGAGACAATGATTTCATAAACTATAAGTCATGTTAACACTTTAGTTTGCAATTGAGGGGAACATGTGATATATATATTTGAAATCTTTATTGGTGCATTATTGACCAGCAATTGCTCCACAATCTTGTTTGTGTATTTTAAGCTAACCACTGTAGTTAATATGTCAATATGTCAGTTCTGGCCTAAGTTTTTGTCTTCTTTTATCAACACATATCACTGACATATTATAATTTTAATCATCATCATATTTGGTTTAACATTCGTTTTACATGCTAGCATTTTTTTTGGGTGTTTTTCTAAAAAAAATTTAATAATTTTAATAATAAACTATTTCATTTTGTAAAGTACATAACCAATGCAAACTACCTTTATTAGTAAGTTTGTCATTATACATGTTTCAATACAAAATAAAGTCTTTCCATTGCTATTTTTATTGAGTGATAAAGTAACACACATCATCAAGAAGATGCTTGGTTTTTATTTAAAAAAAACAAAAGAATGGGTTCTGACAGCCAGTTTGATAAGAGAAAGCCAGGTGCATGCATCATAAGGCCTATAATTTAGACCACAATAATTTCCAGAAATGTAAAAGTAACAACTTGATTATTCTGTATCAAAAACATAACTCTAAGTTTAATCCATCAAGACTGGTTCTGCAATTTAAAACCATGCCAGCCTAGTAGCACCCTTTCTTCTGTGCAGTCTGAACAGCCAATGTTCTACAGGTGTCAAACCTAACTGGCATATAAAATAAAAAGTTTTTACTATTATTAGTGTTTTTGAGATAAAACTCATCAAATTCCAGGCTTATACCATCCATTATGAATACCCTGGTGACAATGTCAAGGGCAAAAGTAAAGTTGTCAAACTCATTTTGATTGAGCATTTATCTCTTGGTTATAACTAACAGCTGTATTATGTGATAGAAGGTTACCATCAGGGTTGATGATTCTCATCTACAAAACAGTGATCACATCCACCTTGCTCTAAGCAAACAAAATGTGCCCCATCAAATTAGTACTAGCCAACAACATTGATATCTTGATTTCTATTAAAGCTCAGGGCAATCTTAAGAATCTTCTAAACAATTCAATTTTGATTATAAAATAATTGTAACAAAAATCACACAGCTATCAGATGTTTGCATTACATATATAATGGATGACTACAGGATTGGATTTTGCCAAACTACTTCTCTCTGTATTATGGTAAGCTCATTTAATTTGCCTGTCCTGCACATATGTGAATACACTATAAAATTGTGGTTAAATGCCTGCATTAAGATAGATGGCAATTACTATTTTTTTTTTTTTGGTTTTAATGTCATTTTCCCCCAGTACTGGGGCTCAGTCGGTGCCCTTCACAGGGACTTGGACTTGGCAATCAGAAATTTCTTGGCCGATGCCCTTCCTGATGCCATCATCATCATCATCATCATCATCATCATCATCATCATCATATTCGGTTTAACGTCCGTTTTACATGCTAGCATGTGTTGGATGACCAATGGCTTTTTCTTTTGTGAATTTCCAAAGCCCGCTCAGGGAATCGAACCCAGAATTCTTGGTTACTGTACAGTTGCACTAACCATTAAGCCACGGCTCCACTATTATCATAACCAGTAATGAAATTTAAACATGTTTATACTCTAGCAGAGAAAACATAAACAATGTTTTTCTCTTAGCTTTATTAGAAATAAAACAGTAAATCTCAATGCAATAAAAATGTAAATTAATTAATAAAAACAATGTCAAAATGATTTGTTAACATTGGGATAAAATTGTAGAAGTGAGAAAAAAACCCAAACACAGATAAAGAACAAATAATCAAGTTTAGAGAAATCAAATATTGGACTCATCAATGCCATGTTTGCATTGATCACTTGAAAGTAGCAGAACAACCACAACCAAGAAGTTGTTATTAAAGGCATATTATTTGGGTCAATTTCAAATCATTAAGTAATAAACTTAGGTATGGTCTGTGATGTGATTTTAAAAGCATCTTGTGTTATTATCAGACCTTATTAACATTTTGTATTTTGTTTTATGTTTAGGGTAGTACAATAATGGCTTTATAAAGCCTTACTTCCAAAGGCTAGCTCCTTATTACAATTTACAAAGTCAGTACACGGTGAAGAATGGATAAAGTTTCAAAGCCACCATGTCTAGACTTGGATGCAAGTGCACCGGGTGTAACAAAACAGTGGGGGCTTTGGCAAAGGACTTGCAAAAATTTCTTGGCTGAGTGCTCTGAGAATTTTCCAGAGGGTGGACACCAACCAAATGAGTTATATACTCTGATTATGTTTCACACTTAGTATATGAACACTTTGGTGAAATAAATGACCACGACCAATTTATTGCCCAATAGGAAGCATCATCATCATCATCATCATCATATTCGGTTTAACGTCCGGTTTACATGCTAGCATGTGTTTTACTATTCATTATCAAGAGCCAGGAGGATCAACTGATCAGCTTTTTATGGTGAGTTAATGGGATAGCTTTGTAAGTGTTTTATTATCCATATATCAGACAAAGATTTCTTGACCATAATACTTTGACTCAGGATGAGGCAGAGTCACACAGTAGCCCTTGAGAGTGCACAGAAGAATTATAATTTTTATAACCAACACTGCACATAACAGCTGCTTACACACCAACACTAGATGATGTTTCAGAAGGAACAAATTGTAATCGTGTAGCTAGTAAAGATAGTCTGAATGATTTAACTCTTGCAACCAACAACAACAATGACAAAAACCTGAAGAAGAGACATGGATTTTGTGGTGGTCCTCCTTGTAACTGGCAGTCCTATCCAGCTAAGTAAGCCAAGTGTCATCACTGCAGTATAATTGGTCAGTATTCCAAAGTGTGTCACACTAAAAAATAAGCTGCAGCCCTTTACAGAGTCCTCTTGCCATCCCAGGGAATTTGAAAAATTCTGCAACCACTTGCAACATCAATGGACATAACTTTACCGCCCTAATTCATCCATGCATCAGCATATATACTGAAAATCTCCAATCACCCTTGCAACCAAGAAGTATTCCTGGCATCCACTGACAAATCGTTAAAACCCACAGGGTTTTACTGATTTGTCATCTTAAAAACTTCAAGCAGATCAGCCCTCATACGTCTTGTTTCACGAGAGGCCAATTTCTGCATCTTTAATCGCTCTTCACAGGGAAAAGAATTAAAACTGGGAATCATCCTGGTGAATCTTCTTGGTACAGCATAGTCCAAATGGGGACGCGCCAATGACTTGCACAACTGCAAGATTATCTTCTTACTTTTACATGTAATAGGCCTGTTAATCATCCTTGATATCTATTTGCTTTTCTAACCTTTTCCGCTAAATGTTATAATTGCTTGGCATACTTCCAATCCACAAGGAATGAAAAAGTAGTGCTTAATGGTTGTCTTGTTAATAACGCAAATCTTGATGAGATATACCCTCGCAGTTGGTCAATTCCTGTAAATACATAAATAACATGTCCAACATGTGTAATTGGAAATACAGACCGGCTCCTGTGCCGTTGAAACATTTGCTCGTCTCGAGAAAAACGTGTTCAAATGTCTTTTCTTGGTAGGATTGCTTAAATGGTTGATGTTGGCGTACTGATGATCAGGCTTCATTTTTGTGTAAAGAATTAGGAGGGAAAATTCAAATTCTGTTCAAATCATCTTAAGTCATTTGATTGGACTGTTGCCTATTACATGAAATGATCTGTGATCACTAACAGTCAACTGTTTCCGAAAGAACATAATGAAAAATAGAAAAGGCTTCACGCACACTTTTTACAAAATCAAATTCATAGCTTACCTCTGACCCAATCTCTGCTTCTCTTCTTTCTGCTTGGTTTCCTGGAAGTGGCCATGTTCAAATCAAGAGATTTGAACACTCAAATCAAGAGACTCGAACACGTCTTGTCACCCTGTGTCCTTGAGGTGTTGGTCCAAAACGCGGAAAGCCAAAATACGAGAAAAACGCTGAGATCTCCTTTATTTATTTCTTCTTCCGTGTTTTTTGCACCATCGCGTAATTGACATGAAATGACTCAAATAAAAAGGCGGGAAAATAGATCTGACGTTTTCATTCTTTGCCACGAGCGAACTTGAATCTGTGTCCGAAAATTTTTCAATTTCATCCGAATTGCAATGGACGCAAATTCTAGCATGTTAAATTTTTTGATCTGAAAGTATCATAGGGTTTTCGTTTAGAGAACGACTTTTCTTATTTAATGTTTTAAATTTTTTTTATTTGTAGTTTTTGATATTCTTAATTACTTCCTCTTAAAACTCCATTATCTCCAAAAACATGTAAGTGGTACAGTAATTGATGGTTCTGTCGTATTTACAAAAAAATCTTTTAGTCTGTAAACAATATTCTTTCTCTCTTCACGTCTGGAAAGAACAAAGATCACGAGTGCTGAATTTACAAACGGTCCCTACACAACCGTGTGATTCCAAACGACTCACGTATTCATTGCTCAGTTGGTACAAACAAATCAAGATGCATACTGAAGCGGACAAGTTGCCAACTACTTCAAGAAAGGATTCACTTGAATTACAAGGAAAGTTTGCTACTTGCGGAAGACATTTAAGAAAGTGATTCGCTCCTTTTGAACATACGAAGCCCTGAACAATACATGACACTCACAAGCAAATATTAACTCTCCACAAGGGAAAGGCACCAAAAGAAGTTTACGTAGCTAACACAAAAGTCACACAAACCGTCAAATCACGCATACAAGTCTCCCTGGGTTAGCAATATGTCTAACCGGTCTCTGTCATCGGGACAGGAATCTCTTCCAGTGAAAGATTTGAACTTCTCTGCTGCTCCTAAGACCACCCATGCAAAGGAGATCATCTCGAAAGTTGGAACAGTAGTAAGAGATCTTCCCCAAAGTGAAGCTGACACAATCCGAGCAAAACAAGTCTTACTCTTCAATCTTCCAAAGTACCCATTGACAACCTCACCAAAAAGGAAAGATTTGCCATGAAGAGCCTTACACACAATGCTTCAATCTCCATCCTTCCAGCTGTGGAAGGACGTACAACTGTGATCCTTAACAAACTTCCAAAAGTGCCGTGTGGTTACATGATTTGTATGCTTATGAGGCCACGCTCAATGTGAAAATAGACATATTAGTTTTGGAGACGCTACGTGCTGCATGTACATACTTCGCTATAACTGTTGGCGACGAAAGAAAAATGGCTAGAAATATTTACCTACTGTGGAATCATTTTGTAATGTTGACGAAAGTAATTTAGATAGAAAATTGTAGAGGAGATTTTGATATATATTTGTTAGCAACTGGAGTATATCAAGATGCTGAGAAGAAAGCTTTGTTGTTACATTTAGCAGGAAAAGGTATGAAAAAAATAAAAATCATTAAAAGGCGATAATGATTCGTTCACAGAACTGTGTACAAAATTAGAAGGTTATGTCAAGCAGAAGGAAAATGTCACCAACGAAGGTTACAAAATAAGGAAGAGAATAATTTTACCTAGCTACCAGATCGTTAGCGAAACGTGTGGTTTCCACAACAAAGAAGAGTCGATTTATGATCAGTTGATTGCTACGTGTTATTCAAAACAACTGAAATAAAAACTGTTAGCTGAGAAAGATGTTTCCTTTCAGAGATGTAACAAGATAGGGCGTAATGGAAACTGGTGAAACAGCAAGCCACAAGTATGACAGAAAAACCACTTGCTTCAGAAGAATTCGTGAATCGTTTTCATCGAAAGAATTCAAGCCAAGGTAAGCGCCTGTCAAAAGTGAAACTAAATCAGAACGAAAAGAAATGTTATCGTCGCGGAGAAAATTTTGAAATGGGACACAAAGAAACATGAAAAGCAAATGGAAAAACGTGTTACAACTGCAGAAAACTAAATCATTTCTACAACTTTGGTTAACGATTAACGATTTGTAACTCGACTCCAATCAATTTTCACTCCCCGAGATTGATGAAACATCTGAGGATTCTGAGGAAGGGTTATTTGCAGTAGGGAAAGGATCCCAAAAAGGAACATTAAAAACAGTCAAATCAGAAAAAGTAAACATCAAAATGTTGATTGACACTGAATCGAGCGTAGGTATGAGGAAAGAATAAGTGGATATCTATCGCACGAAAACGAAAAATTCAGTTGAAAGCGAAGTCAACCAAAATTTACCCGTATGGCTCGAAATTTGGATTTGTTGGGATATTTTGATGCTGTTATCGAAACAAAATAAAAAATCACTACATCAAAAGTTTATGTCGTAAAATTAAAGTCTTCATGAAATATCACGAGTCAACAAACAGCTGAAATGCTTAACCTTTTAAGCATTCAGAATGACAGAAACGAGACAGTGAAAAACATTCCAGACAACAAAAGACATATACTGTATCGTTTATGGTGGAAGCTAAAAGGTTCATGCAATTCGAAAGTGGAACTCTGCTCTTCAACTTGTTTGTAACTGGATATGCGACCAAGTTTTTAAGAATGTGCCCTTCCTCTGCTAGCACACGATTATGTAAATTCAATATATTTTTATCCCTTCTTAAGTCAGCAGGCTCAATACCACAAAGAATAGGAAGAACATCAGTTGAAGTGGATTTTATACAACCACTCGCTAGTCTCAAGCATTCATTACATGCAACATCAACTTTATTGCAGTGATGGCTTTGGCTCCAAATAGGAGAACAATATTCAGCAGTAGAGTAACACAAGGCAATTGATCAGGAGATCAGAGTCAAATGTAACCTGGCAAAGGAAGGATGATTAAATGCAAAATGTGAGGAAATTGAGCAGTGTAGACATAGAGGTGCAGCAGACATGCCTAAGACGATCAAAGAGATCAGTGGTCAGAAATTTTGTACATCATCTGGGTGTATAAAATCCAAAGACGGGAGTGTTATAATGGAAAAGGAAAAAGTGCTAAAACGATGGAGTGAATATATAAGTGACATGTTCCAAGAAGACAGAGGAGAGAAACATACTATACAAAAGAAATCGGAGGGACCTACTATTCTAAGATCAGAAGTGGAGGCATCACTTACCAAAATGAAGAGAAACAAAGCTGTAGGACCATATGAGAATGTTACAGAAATGTTATCATTATTAGAAGCCTTTGGAATTGAGAGGTTGACAGAGCTAATAAATAAAGTGTACGATAGTGGTGAAATACCAGAAGATCTTAGTAAGTTAATGTGTATTGCTTTGCGCTTACGCTTCATACGAAATCTACTGGGATCAAACTGCTTGTATGAGGGTGGATGAGATAAGTGATTACTTCAAGATTAAGAGAGGAGTAAGACAGCGATTTGTGTTTTCACCTCATTTATTCAAACTCCATGATGAAAAGATTTTTCGAGGCATGGAAGATTTTTCTGTAGGAGGTCATACTTTAAGCAATATACAATTCACAGATGACTCATCACTGGTTGCAGGCTCAGAACAAGATTTATAAAGGCTACTAGATGAAATTGTTGACCAAAGTAAAAGAAAAGGGCTGGAAATAAATCGCAAGAAAACAGTATGCGTGGTGATAAGTAAGAACCAAAGTCTCAGGTGCAAGATGCATGTTGGAAATAACCCCATACAGCAAGCTGACAAGTTAAATTACTTAGGTAGCTATATAACTGAGAATGTAAAGTGTGATCTGGAAATAAAGAGAAGGATAGCGATTGCAATAAATACTTTTGAAAGATTATGGAAGATTTTGAAACACCGCAAAATGTCAATGGCTACAAAGAAGAGGGCACTGAAAAGTTATGCAACATCTACTCTGCAATATGGTTGTGAGTGCTGGACAATATCACCATCAATGCAAAAGAAACTAGAAGCTGTTGAAATGTCGTTTTACAGGAGTATGATGAAAATATCATGGGTAGACCATCAAATAATGCAGCTTTGAGAAAAGCTGGAGTAAAAAGGTGTCTGATAAAAGCAATCTGTGTAGGGCAGATGAGGTTTATCGGACATACCATGAGAAAAAAAGGACTGGTATATCTTACCTTTCAGGTCGTATTGAAGGCAAAAGAAGCAAAGGAAGACAAAGATTAACATACTTGGGAAGTCTCGAGTGCCATAGTAAAAAGTTTATGTCAGCAAGTGAGAAGGAAAACGTAAAAGCTGGAGATCTGCTACATACGATGAGGGATAGGAATCTGTGGAGAACCATAATCGCCAACGTCTGGAATGAATATGGCACCTAGAGAGAGAAAGAGAGAGAGAGAGAGAGAGAGAGAGAAAGAGAGACAGAGAGAGAGAGAGACAGAGACAGAGAGACACAGAGAATTTTTTTCCTTCTTGTTTGTTTGTTTTGGGCTGCTGCTTTGTCTTTTTTCATTTCCTGGGGGTAACGAGGAACTTCGTACCCAGATAGCCTTCCTAACACCAACCAATGTATTGTGTTGGTAAATTTGCAAAGGTGTACTGACTCGGAGAATCCAACTGACACCATCCTAATTACAGAGAAATTGTACTAAGCACAAAACTAAGGCTCGTCAATTTATCTGCTGTATTCTCAAGTTAAACTCTTGCATTTCGGTTTCAAATCAGGATTAAAATGGAGGGTTTGGAGAGTAGCTGTCATGCCATTTTGAAAAAATAAATTTGGCTACAAAAACGCCAAATGAGGTTCAACAAACATTGAAGACCTCGGAGAAGATGAATCCTCAGCTACAAGACCTATGACTCGCAGTGGTGAAAGCGGGAGACATATGAAAGCCACTCAGCCGACTGCCCTGCTTTTTGCTAGGACTACTACTAACGTCGGAACAAGGAATGTCAGGACTATGTACGAAACAGGAAAAAAAAGGTCACGTGGCTGAAGAAATGAAAACCAAATGTACTACACAGCCTGGGAACCAGTGAATCAAGATTGACAGGTAGTGGTAAAAACTTCCCCTAAATTACAGGAAGAACTTAGAAACATGACTGCGAAACTTGATGTCGAATTTTGTAGATATGGATAAAAAAAATCGGGAGAGTATTTACAACTCGCTGAATGGCCTTTGTCTTACAGCAATAAACACTTTAAGGTGTGTGGTTTTTCGACATTGCAACGACATTCCAAAATGCTCTACAGGGGTTCGTTCATGGAAAAATCCAAACGCCGTGTACATTGAGGAATCACTTAAAAGTTACTCAAAGATTTGTCAAAGATGCGGAGGCTTCAATTGGCTGTCTATGCAATTATGTTCTTTCTTAAAACATTGCGGGAACTAGAGATCTGGGTGATAGGGCAAATCGGTACTTGAAATATATGGTTAACGCCTTGCAAGAAAGTAAAGTATCTGCAAAAAAAGGAAAAATTCTCGTTAAGAAGCCGTTGCCAAAGAATTTTCGTTTAAAGGGTCAAACGAGCACTTTCACAAGAAAAAAACAACTCGGCAGTTCTTCTTCAGCATATTATAATTTTTGCAAGGCTTAGTTGATAACATAAACAAACACGATCCTCTTTGCTAGGAATGAAAAGGTCTTAAAGCTACTCGACATTCTTAATCCAGAAAAAATGGCCTTTTAATGTAGATGCTCCTTGGCAAGAAAGTGAAAATGCATTGATTCGAGTACACCAAAGGTTTCAAATAACCTTTGGTGTACTCGAAATAATCAAAGTTCTTATCATAGTCTTTGAAGTTTATGTTTGTGACCTTCAAAACACATTAAAGGTTACCAATATAATCAGATGTACGAGTAAGAAAACTCTTAACTTTACAATACTCCGAGTTTCATGTCTTTCACAATCTTCAGCTGTATACAAATAAATATGATAGCTCCTACGTTTTAATGTGGTAGAGCACTGTTGCTGATGACATTTATATGCATTTATTAATATAAGGTTACCAATAAAAAGATAATTGAAGGAATTCTCACCATTACAATAAGAGGAGAAGCCGAAGTGTTTTCATAAATTAACAATGTTCGCACATCAATTCTCTCTAATTTTGCTGTACCCTTCATGTCGCCTTTACCTTTTCTTGACAAAGGTGATCCATCGCCGATTCTATGCAATCTAATGGACTCTTACAAAATGGTTTCTACCCACAGATCAACTTTGGCAACAGAAGAATAAAAAAAATTATTAAAACAATGTCAGAATTCTATACAGCTGATTTTTGCATAGTTTTTTTTCGCACCCTACATCTTCATCGAAACATATTGAAATAAATTCTTTCTTTCAATGCTTTTTTATTCTTAAAGGTATGTTGTTTTATCTGTCCTCCCATTAAAGGTCAACAAACAGATCCATCCATTTCACCAATGGTAAGTCCAAACCTTTAGAAATATAATTTTACTTGTTTGTGCGAGTTTCCTGCATTTCAATCTGATGATTTTGATGCATCTTTTCTAGTTATTGGAAAAGAGATCCATAATTGCTAAGGCATCAAGGGGTTTCTGTTGTTAAGGAAGTCTAAATGAGAGATTTTAAGACACGCCCTGTTACCACCTTTAAAGTCCCCTCTCTCTTGCCTTTTTTCCTTTAGGTTTTCTATCAATCATCACAGGTATAAACAAGCTACCAAATTTTTCTCTTGGAGTTCCCAATGTTTCCAATCGTCTTACATGTGGACTTCGATGTTATTAAACACTTTGCAGCTGTTCAAAACTATAGGTGGACACTGTCTGTTGCTTGATGCCAAATTTGGATTTCAGAATCTCTATGGCGTATTGAGAGTTTTGTTCTAACAGTTTCAATTCTTCCAATGCTCCAAAGCTTAAACTGCCAAATAAACTCACTGGTTAAAATAACTTAATACTCAAAAGATACTCATTGCTGTGTACAGTACACTCAAAAATTGTCAAAATTGAATTCAATAACATCTTCAGTGTAATAAGGCAAATTTATTTTCGTAAAAAAATTCGTTTATGTATGGTTTTATTGGTTTAAGCTGAATTAAATTTTGTACTTACACCTGATCTTGATGACAAGAAAAGCTCCGACCAAGTGAGTGTCATTTACAGCTATTACATTGACCATTATTTATGCAGATGGCGTAAACACGTTCCATACGTTCAGTATGAATCGACTCCTTGCCTAAGCTTGAATGCTTACCGTGCTTGTACCCTTTGATCTTAAGCATTACTTCCTGACTTCTTGAATACGAATTTGCAGTTTCTTCTATTTTCTTTTCACTTTCTTCCATAAATCATTTAGGCAAGATTTGTTCACCCAAAATTTTTAAATGCTTTCCGTTTCCTTTTGAAGTCGATTTGATCGCACTCAAATTCGTCGTAATATCAGTCGTAATTCTTAAACCTGACGTATCATAAATAACAGCCCCAGCTTCCTTTAAAAGTTTCGTAAACAGCACCATAATTGTCTCTTGACACGTGTATTAGTCAATAGCACGATCAACACTGTTTTTGTTCGACGTCTTGTTGCAACTATTTTCTGCCTTTCTATTAATTGTTCTACTTTTTCAACAACCAAGTTCGGTCGGAAGTGCCACACTAAAAATCATAGGTTAGGCTGCTAGGCTCGGAAAGAAAAACAATTATCTCTTTAAAATATATGCAAAGGTCCAACGTATCACAGTAATAAAAGAACAGTTCGAATGTCAAACAGAGTCTTTCCTTGATAGCATTCCTGGTAAACAGTGGGGCTTTTTTTGTTTTTCTCCAATGTATAGATACGAAAGACAATGAAAGGAATGGACAGAACAAGGAAAGATGGGCAGAAAGCACATAATACATAAAAAAAATGCAGGACGTAAGAGTTCCTCCCAGAAGGCCATTTACTGGAGGGCAAGTCTTATTGGCTGGGCAAAATTCAGTGCCCAAGCATGCCAGAGCGGATCTTGCAGGAAAGGAACAAAAACTCAAGACCCGATCAATGTGGGGCAAGTGCTCTAAATTCGATCTTTGCCAAAAGGCCGAGAAGTGATATGTCACACTACGCTCCGACTTCCATTTTAGAATCAATTCAATACCCTCATTTCAATAGTATCAATAATGTTTTCTGCAAGTTAATTTAACATAACACAATTTTGTAATACTGGGGCGATTCTGTGAGGAAGAATGAAAACACTTGTGAAGAATCATAGCGTCTGTGTAAAGCGAAATGCTCTTCCACATCGACAATATTGACAATCTAACTGTTCTATATGTTCTGAAAAATAAAAGCTNAAGACCCGATCAATGTGGGGCAAGTGCTCTAAATTCGATCTTTGCCAAAAGGCCGAGAAGTGATATGTCACACTACGCTCCGACTTCCATTTTAGAATCAATTCAATACCCTCATTTCAATAGTATCAATAATGTTTTCTGCAAGTTAATTTAACATAACACAATTTTGTAATACTGGGGCGATTCTGTGAGGAAGAATGAAAACACTTGTGAAGAATCATAGCGTCTGTGTAAAGCGAAATGCTCTTCCACATCGACAATATTGACAATCTAACTGTTCTATATGTTCTGAAAAATAAAAGCTAGTTTCTTTACAAGATTGAGAAAGCAGCTGAGAGAATAGCCTTTACTTTAAGTTCAACAAACCTCGATGCATTCATCTTCGCCAAGACACAATCACAGGCATGCAATGCCTAAATAAAGACAACAAAAAAGTGCACGACTGAAAATACCTGGCAATTTTCACTTCCTCCACTGAAAGAGATGCAAACAGCGTATTTACAAAAAGCCTATGAACCGTAAACCACCTTGAGAGAATCTATAATATTATGCCACAATACAGACGTAGGCATCAAGACTACGAAAGAAGATTCATGGAGCTTACACACAAATGCCTCCCACATGAGCACACACAGATATATATATATAACCCACAACAAGCTGAAAAGCAAAATCGTTTCAAATACCTTAGCCAGATCGTCAATGAAGATTAAGCTCCGCTGGACATTGCTGACAAAGCAAAATAAAACAGATGGTGACGTTTGGAATGAATTCGAGGGCATCCCACAGTAGGGAACCTCCGAGCCGATCAACAAAGGCTAGTATCGGTCAACCAACCCATACAGGATACAGGATTTAGGGTAAATAAGCTATCAACCCCGATAGTGATTAGAAATTCCAGAAATATGAAGACATTCCTGCAGTTCTGAATTACCTTAATTAATATGCGAGAAAAGCGGATGAAATTCTGTTTTTTGACTATTTTTCCACTTTCTACAAGAAAGAAGTAAAACAAAATATCATAAAAAAATCAATACATAACTTAGAAAAAAAAAATTTATCTAAAAATAGTATTTTTCCTTAATTACTCTTGTTTGAAAACAAAATTACAAAGAAATAAATCTTATGAATCAAAGCATAAAATGCAAACTGCAATGTGAAATATACAAGAAATACATTTTTCGAACATTTCGGTCATTCTCAATCTATGAAGTGAATGTAAAAACGTATGATTATGATACAAAATTAAAAACAAAGGAAATGTATAAATTGATCTATAATTACTTTCTACAGTAAGACAATATAATGGTAAAAGAAAACTTAATTACAAGTATTAAGCCACGAATTCCCAAGATTGTAAAGCTATAGAAACAATGGGAAAAAAGACTTGACTTGAACATAAAAAACAAGACCGAAAAACCAGTCTGAAAGCGCGAGCATAGTATTTTATTTATTTTATTTATTTTATTTCATTTTATTACTGCGCAAAGAAGTGTCAATAAAAATAACTGAACATTGCTGAGCAAAGAAGTGTCTTTGGAAACAACTGAACATTGCTGAGCAAAGAGGTGTTTATAAAAACAACTGAACATTACTGAGCAAAGAAGTGTCCGTAAAAACAACAACATTACTGAGCAAAGAAGTGTCTATAAAAAACAACTGAACATTGCTGAGCAAAGACGTGTCTATAAAAACAACTCTGTACGTCACTTAATACATGAATGGGTGCCCATTAGGTATATATTAAACTCAGTTACAGAATTGACCAACTTATTGTAGAGCACGCTTACAGGGCACACATTAAAGACTAGTCTATTATTATGTCAATTGTCTATAACGAAAAGATAAATCGTCCAAGAACAAGAACAAGGAAAATACAAAGATATAGAAGCGCGGCAATACCTGCGCTTGAAAACGACTTCTTATCTGTTTGATAAGTCTTCTACTATTTTCAATCCAGAAAACAAATTCAGTTTATAGAAAATTCTTACAACTGGATTGGAGGTCAAGTTTTACCCTCTGCTGTCTTGTAAAGAGCTTGATGTAGCCATAGGGAGAAAATAGGAAGCACAGACCACTTCACTGTTTTTGGCTTACCATGGGAAACGGATTGGGAGTAATTGTATCGATTTCATGGTGCCTTGAGCTAATGACGCGAAATGAGGTAAAAAGATGCAACATATGCTACGTCACTTTACAAATAATGAATCGTACATTTGCGTCCTACAAATGCTTAAGTGTACCATATGTGGTATTTGTTGCATTAAAAGGCAAAACCAGCCCTCAAAAACGCTTGTATAATTGCTTAATTGTGGAAATATTGTTCCTAGTGACATTAAAAATTATCTTTAAAACCAAACCTAAGCAAAGAAAGATAATATCAATTTCAAATCAGCCAGCAAAAATAATCCTAGTGTAACTGGAAAATTTGACCTTCGAAAAACATGTTCTGAAACGCAGGATAGAGTTATATACCAAATCAGATGGAATTAAAAATTGGAGCCAATTACATTCCAGCCAGAGAAGCTCAGCTACTTTGGTTTTATTTTCAAATAGGTCATAAATTTGGATTTCAAAGAGATAAACTTTGCTACAGAAAGTTCGATTTGGTTTTCATGCTTTCCCCACATTCTATTGCTAAACATTTCATCCAAACGNCAAATCAGCCAGCAAAAATAATCCTAGTGTAACTGGAAAATTTGACCTTCGAAAAACATGTTCTGAAACGCAGGATAGAGTTATATACCAAATCAGATGGAATTAAAAATTGGAGCCAATTACATTCCAGCCAGAGAAGCTCAGCTACTTTGGTTTTATTTTCAAATAGGTCATAAATTTGGATTTCAAAGAGATAAACTTTGCTACAGAAAGTTCGATTTGGTTTTCATGCTTTCCCCACATTCTATTGCTAAACATTTCATCCAAACGTAAACGTAAAGACTAATCCTACCAAAGAACAACCACTCAACTCTCGAGTCAGGAATATGTCACCACCTTAACAAAAAACCACAGGCAAAACTGTGAAAACAAGTATACTCTATTAATGCAGACATCAAAAGGTCGGTTAGTAGACCAGGTGCCTATGGAAGTCAGAAATAGTGTATTCAGACAAGATACTGCCCAACTTTGAAATGAGGAGCGGTCGTGGAACGAGGAGAGGCATGGTGTGGCGCTTAGTGTCAGTGTATTTGGAGACAGAAGTGACGTTGTATGTGGTGTATGAACGTGTATCCTGTGATAACCCTTACTATACTGAGGGTAAATGGTAAACGAAAAAAGAAAAAAGAAAATCAAAATTTTTTGTTTTTCTAAATATTTAATGTTCACAAAATATTTGTTTCAGGAGCTAGTTTGATTTAATACCATTTAAAAGTACTTGGACATCCTGAGTGTCATACAACCTCAATTCCATCTGCCAATTCCCTGACACCAAGTACCACGTCTTCCTTCTAATAATGTACCTCCTATACGTCGTTCAAAAGTAATTTAGTATTCAATTACGATCTTAGAATTTCTTGCTAACAATGGATCAATCGATCTAACTCATTTAAACTATTGTACTCAATTTCGTATTTAGGACCCTTTGGGTCACCTCTTCCCCCACAAGCTAAAATTATCTGGACTGTGTTGGGCAAAAGAAATCCGTCAGTTCCGAAGGCTTCACTTGCAAAATTAATTAATTTGTGTTCTTAACTTGCTTGTTATGTATACTTTATTTTTATCTACCTCATGTTAAGCTTGTTTTGTCATCTTTGGGTCAATATATGAATGTTGCTGTGGTCTTCTGTTAAGACCTTAAGAAATTCAAAATTGGTTTCAAGATGAAAATATTGACGTGTTATTTTAGTTAGTTTATCCACTTAATGCCTAGACGTTTGCACATTGGAAGTTACCAGTAGGCGAGGAAAGACTTCGGGGTTAAGTTTTTAGGTTCATCCAACGCCCAGTTCCTCATGCCACGATCGCTCGTCATTTCAAACTGGGGCAGTATCTTGTCTGTGTACTCTACTACGTCGGTGTTTGGAATTCCAGTGTTACCCTTTGAAAGTATGTTTGTCAAGCACGTACGGTGCTATCATTGGGCAAACCTGCACATTAATCTTGTTTTAACAAACTGTATTTATTGCCTTTATTTCAGACACATCTAACCTGTGATATTGTTAATTAGAACTTACGTCAATTAGAGCTTAGCTTTGAATTAGACAAAACAATTGTATTATAGTTACACGCAGTGGCAAGTCAAGTGTCCACACAGACCAACTGCACTACACTTGCAGATCTAAGTTGATCTAAAACAATGGATAAACGGATACCCTTGGTCAAAATCTTTTGTTGAAGGAGTGCTGGCTGATTTATGAAAAACAATAAACTGTTTCGATGAATAATTAAGTTATTCTCTTTCCTCAGAGTGAAATTCTACAATATTATACTACCCGAGAAGTGCCGTGAAGGAGTGAAAAAATATCCTGCAGTTGGGTTGCAGCAACAGAATATTCTTGATGGATTCTCTACAAATCAGTATCCAACAAGTAAGCAGCTTTCGCAATCATGCAGTGCAAAAAAACTTGTGTCTCTCCAATTATCTCACAAAGAAGTGTAAGATCCCGCGTGGATGGCATTGCATTGCCTCCAAGATATTGCAACTTTGGCATATCTTTATCTTTATCGCCAAAGGAATCTTCTGAAGATTCATTTCCTTCATTGTCATTGTGTTCGTCCTTTTCATTGATACATGGTAAGGTCGGCCGACAACTTGCATTGATTTGCGGTGAAGTCCTAGTTGGTTTTCCTTCTTGCAGCACAGAAGCGTTCCCTATCCTTTCATTACTGTCTGTACCCGTTGACGTATCTACAAGCCTGCAATCACGACATGCGTAAAATTTCAAGCTTTCCGACGTTCCAGGCTGCAAGCAGCCCAGATGGGATCCCGTGCTTCCACAGTATGTGCAAACAATGATATCCCATGTGCTAAAATAAAGAAAACGTCAAGGTAGTAAAAAAAAATCAAATACTCCAATCTAATTATCCAACTAATCCATCTATCTAATCTGATCGATCTAATCTAACCTATCTAACCTAATCTAAGCAACCTATCTAATCCGTCTATCTGATCTGTCTGATCTAATCTGTCTAATCTAATTTTCTTTAGTCTATCCAATCTAAACTAATCTACCTGTCTAATTTATCAATCTAATCTGGGGTATGCAATTTAGGCTATCAGATATAGACTATTCAATTCATCTAATTCACTCGATCTAATCCATCTAATCTAATCTATCTGATCATCTATCTAATCATCTTATCTATGAAACCAAAATATACATATACTATATATATATATATATATATATATATATATGTATTTATACATGTGTTTACACCGTTTTGGGTAAAGGGGCATTGGGCTTGGGACTGTCTGGTAGGCTTTCATCCTTAGCTTTAATGAAATTATTCAGGTCATAATCACTATCTTAACACCTTTCACTTTCTCCACACTACCTTCACTCGCTCCATCACTGGTTTCCCCATTCCTCTTTCTCTTGTGAAGAAAGAACGCAGATATTCAAATTCGCTTTTTTAATGCATTTTTCTTCCATCTTTGTCTATAAATTTTCTATCTTCTTTTCTAGTTCCACTGCTTATGTTTTCGCTGTTCACTTGTAATCCCCCTTGCTTTCTTTTTTCCTTATCATGCCAAGTATCATCTTTGGAGTTCATCCTTGGTTCTACTACCAGAACCAGGGCCTGAAAAAGACCAACCCAAAATCGAAGGGATTTGCTTCCTCAAAAGGTGTTATACAACTGTACGCAGTACCTGTAGCACCATGAAACAACTTTTTACTTTTCAAACTTTTAGTTGGGTTTCACAGCTGATTCCTACTAATTTTAACTTGCTGAATCAAAAAATACTCTCATATTTTCTCCTGTACGTCCAGGTTTTTCTCCGCGCAATACCATTCGAAACTACGATTTGTTGCAAAATTCAAGTCCAGCATTTGGTACACAACTTGGGTGAATACCTTTTCTTCACACCCTTTCGCAATAATTTGCCTCAGGCACAAAGAAAAGAATTACTATTCCGTTTATGTATTGATGCAGTGCACTGACAAAGCTCTTTTGCATGAACAAATCCACCGCAGACTTTGTTTCAACACAACGAAACAGGGAAATGTTTCTCAACATGGATCAGACTGGACATCTGTGTAAACAACTGGTGGTTGATTTTTGGATTTGCACACAATCGACATTATCCTTGGAAAGAAGTATAATGGCTCAACAGTAATATATATCTTGAGAATTCCTACAAGTTCCATTACTTTATACAAATATACAAGTTGCTATCATATATGGCCACTTTCATTTCGTGGTGGATGACTCAGGATTTCATGCTAGAAGAATATTTTCTTTTTCTTTTTCAGAGGACTATTCCTATCAGGGGTCGTCGGAGCGAATGCTTTTTCTTCATCTTATTCGATCCTGTCCCACCTCCTTTGTAAAGCCTCTTGCTGCCATATTGTCCTTGATGTTATCCGTCCATCTACGCTTCGGTCGTCCTCTTCTTCTTCGTCCCGGGAGGTTCATTCGCAAACATTTCTTTCCCACGTACTCCTCATCTCTCCGTTCAATGTGTCCAAACCACCTCAGGCTGGCCTCTTGTAACTTCACTGAAACTTCCCTAACACCAACCCCTTTTCTGATCTCTTCATTTCTAACCCTGTCCATTCTCGTCACGCCCGATTCCCATCGTAGCATTCACATCTCTGCTACGTCAAACTGACTTTCTTGACTCTTGGTTAGCGGCACTGTTTCCATTCCATACAGCATTGCTGGCCTGACCATGGTCTTATACATCTTGCCCTTCAACTTTTTTGGCACATACTTGTTGCACAGCACACCAGTATCCTTCCTCCAGTTATTCCACCCAGCCTGAATACGCTTCTTCACCTCTTTTTCACTTCCTCCATCGCTCTGAATTGTGGAGCCAAGATACTTAAACTCCTCAACCTCAGGGACATCCACGCCATCGATCTTGATTGGTGGTCGGTCAGCATTCTTGTTCACGCACAAATACTCTGTCTTTGGTCTGCTTATCTTCAACTCCCTCCTTTCCAATTGGTCCTTCAAGTGCTCCAGCTCTCTGTCCGCAGCCACCCTTTCCTCATTTACAACCACCACATCATCAGAGAGCATCATGTTGTACGGGCAGTTCCTTCTCACGTCATCGGTCAGCTCGTCCATGACTATGGTAAACAGCAGAGGACTCGGTGCAGTCCCACTTTGACCTTGAATGGCTCTATCGTCCCCACAGGACAACGCATTACAGTCTCCGAGTCTGTGTACATATCCTGTACTCTTCTCACGTACGTCTCGCTTACTCCCTTGCTCCTAAGGCAGTACCAAAGTTCTTCTCTTGGGACTCTGTCATAGGCCTTTTCCAAGTCGATGAAGATACAATGCAGCTCCTCCTATCCTTCTTTGTACTTCTCTGCTACAGTTCTCAAAGCAAATATGGGGTCCACTGTGCTTCTACTTGGCATGAATCCAAACTGCTGCTCGCTTATCCGTACTTCATTTCTGATCCTCCCATCAATCACCCTTTCTCAAAGCTTCATTGTGTGACTCAGAAGCTTGATGTCTCGGTAATTTAAGCATTCCTGTACATCTCCCTTGTTCTTGAATATGGGTACGAGTGTGCTTTTCCTCCATTCGTCTGGCATTTTCCCTGTCGCTAAGATGCTGTTGAACAGCGACACAAGGAGGTCCACCCCTTTCTCGCCCAGAACTTTCCAAACCTCAATTGGTATATCATCCGGTCCCACTGCTTGACCATTCTTCGTGTTACTTAGTGCTTTCTTCACCTCACCACTGCTTATTCTTGGTACATCCTGCTCTTGGTCTCGTCCTACTTGCGCTCTTCCTTCCCTAGGGTTCTCCTCGTTCATCAACTTTTCAAAGTAACTTTTCCATCTGCTCAAGATCGTGTCTTCATCACTTAAAACTCGGACATTATCGTCCTTCATCATCTTAACCTGTTGGACATCCCTGGACGCCTTGTCCATCCGCTTCGCTATGCCATAGATCCTCTTTTGCCCTTCTATAGTGTCTAGGTGACTGTACATTTCCTCATACATCTCCTGCTTGGCTCTTGCAACTGCTGCTTTTGCCTCCCGCTTTGCTGTCAGGTATTGATCTCTCCTTCTGTCATTCTGCTCCTTGTGCCAATCTTTGTATAGTTTCTTTTTCCTCTGCACAGCTTCCTGAACTTCCTCGGACCACCATCAAGTTTTCTTGTCCCTTTTCTACCTTCCTGTACTCATCCCAAACACTGCTTCTGCTACACCCCGAATGGCTCCTGCTGTTTCTTTTCAGTAGACAGGCAATTCCCCTTCCACCTCGCTTTGCAATTCAGCTAGGAATCTGGCTACCAGCTCCTTGTCCTGCAGTTTCCACCACCTTATTATTGCCTGCTTCTTTCTTGTCTTTTCGCCTCACCATCAGCTTCAGGGTACACACCACGGGCCTATGTTGGGTAGTTACACACTCGCCAGGTACTACTTTGCAATCCATTACTTCCTTCAAATGTCTCCTACGGCAAAGGATGTAATCAATTTGGGTGACGGTGTTCCCACTGCAATATGTTGCTCTATGTTGGTCTGGTTTCTGGAAGGATGTATTAGCAATTGCAAGATCGAACCTCGTTGCCATGTCTATGATGGTGCCTCCTGCTCGGTTTCTTCTTCCATAGCCAAATCTGTCCATCACTCTTTCGTCCCCTGCATTTCCTTCATCGACATGCCCATTTAGGTCTCCTCCAATGAACAGCCAGTCTTGTCCTGGAAGTCTGGCCATCACTTCATCAAACCTCCTCCAGAAATCTTCCTTCTCTGCTTCTTCACATCCTACCTGTGGCGCATAAGCACTTGCCACCCCAAAGTGCTCTCCATTTACTTCCAACCTCATGGCTATCGATCTGTCTGATATCCTTTCCACTTCTACAACTCCCGGTACCAGACTTCCCTCCAAGATAATGCCTACCCCATTTCTTGCAGTGCTGCAGCCATGGTAGTACACTTTGTAGCCTCTTGCAATTTCTCTGGCCTTTGACCCTTTCCATCTAGTCTCTTGCATACACAGAACCTTAATCCTCCTTCGCTCCATCATATCTGCCACTTTCCGTGCTCTTCCTGTCAGACTCCCCACATTCAGAGACCCCATCTTGATGCTCAGTTCTTTTCTCTGCTTCCCTTTTCTGGCTCGTCTTTCTGCAACCTTATTTCCTCCTCTTCGTCTTCGTGCTTGACCAGTAGCATAGTTTCCATTGCCTTGCTGGTTCCCTAGGCAAAGGCGGTCGTTGTTGACCCGGGCCGCGACCGATCCGGTATGAAGTTGTTATTTGGTGTCATTCGCTCATAAAGATTTGGCAAATTTCTACAGCCGGATGCCATTTCTGTCGCCAACCACAGTTATCGGCAATGTGCCTAGCCTTTGGTCAAAGGACCTGCTCACAAGGCAGTGAGTGGTTTACCTTGGCCGGTGACTTCAGCAATAGAGTTCATACGCCCAAGAAAGCCCCGTCCCCACTCAGACAGGACGGGCCGACAGAATGAAGGGTCCGTAACCCTGGGAGGGGTGACTCACCGGGTGCTACACCTTGTCAAAGGGTAGCCCGGGGACTGTGCAAGGCAGGGTTGTCCATTCCTTGAGGTCCAAGTTGAACCCGCATACCATGATTTCGTGCTTGAAGAATGCGATGAAATATTCAGTTCAGAAAGGTAAGCAGACATTAGCACAATACCCATGTAATTAGCTCCAGTGGGGGCACTACGATTGATGTGAATTCAGTTTGTGAGCCTTTTTTTCAAACAAATTTATGTACCTGAACAAGTGCACCAGGTAGATTTTAGAAAAAGATAAAAAACCCATCACTTTTATTCTTTATTTAGACGCCATGGCTACTTCCAGGGCCAAAAGTAAGAATGATATAGATTGCTTTTATTACATCTGTGGTAGCTACACATTGACAGATCACAGGCTTATATCAACACTTTCATGTGGCAAGCCTACTTGGTATATTTTGTAAATAGGTTAGGAGACCAAGACAAATCATAGGTTCCACACAGTCTGTAGTTCTTGCTATGAAAGGCTAAAGCAGTGAACCATGTGAAACAAAAGGCACATCTCATTTGGCATACCAATGGTTTGGAGAGAACCCCAGGACCACACAATAGATTGCTACCTTTGTGTAGTAAAGGCGACTGGGTACAGTAAGAAATGTAAGCACAAAATTCAGCATCCATCCCTCAACTCTGCTATCCGTCGAATTCTGCGTTCAGACGAATTGCCTACCCCGATCTTTGGGGAGCTCGAGGAAGTAAAGGAATCACCTTCAACAAGTAGTTGCGAGTCTGAAGGCTTAGCACTCAAATTCCACTGTGCCAACCCTGAACGGTTCAGCCAAGAACATGTCAATGTTCTAGTAGGGGATCTAAATCTTAGGAAGAAAGCATCTGAATTGCTGGCCTTAAGACTTAGGAGAGAAAAAGTTGTTGGGGGATGTAGTTGGAATATCACACTTCCATACAAGAGAGGCCAAGTTCCTGCCGTTTTTCAGCGCTTGTTTTCTGCAACGATGTCCAGGGTCTTCTTGAAGCCCTGGGTATTCAAGAGTATGATCCAAGTTAATGGTGACTATTTACTAACAGCTGCAAGCAACGCCTGAAATATGTGCTTTTTCACAACGGTAACCGATATCCGGTTTTTTCTCTTGGGCATTTAGTTGAACTGGAAGAGACTTGTGAGAGTATTAAGACTGTGACAGAGCTGCTAAGTTATCAACGCTACCAATGGATTTTCTACTTGGACAGCAAAAATGTTATACAAAATACCCCTGCTTTCTTTTATGAGGTCATGGGAACCAGTGTTCAAGGAAGAACTGGCCTGCAAGAAATTGCTTGAACCAAGGCGTCTCAAACATTTAGAACTGGCCGATTGTTTCTAAAGACTAGATCATCTTTCAACCTGTACACATGAAACTGGCATTTAAGAAGTAATTTGTGAAGGCCTTAGAGGAAACGAGCTAGTTCTTCTTCTACATTAGAGAAGCGTTCTATGCGATCAGTTACAAAAACCTTGGGGATGGTGTTTTTAAGGACCTCCGATTCGACAACTAATGAGAGGTGAAAAGTTTCAAAAGTCGATGAATGCTATCGAGGGAGAAGCTTGGGACTCACTCAAAGATTTATTTCAGCGATTTCTTCGAAATACTTAACCCGGTAGGTACAAAAAAACTGTTCAAACTGCTGAAAGCATTTGAGAAGCTTCGATACAACAATAGCATCAAGATTCATTTTCTTTTCAGTTACTTGGAGTGGTTTTCTGCAAAGTTGGGCGATCTGAGTGACGATCAGAGAGAAAGATTCCGCCAGGACCTTAGGGACATCGAGGAGCCGCACTAAGGAAAATGAGACTCGCACATGATGGACGACTACTGCTGGTCTATCAAGAGGAACTGCCCACCGATCAGGTACTCGCGAAAAGGCTACAGGTGACGGTTTCTGTCAACGTGTTCGCCTTAACCATTATTACAAATGATTGAATTTTATACCATAGTTATTGATCTGCCCACAATTAATTAATTGAAAATAAAACAGTAATTAATCGCGGGTAAAGGGCCAGAGTTTACTTTCCTGTGATTAAAACATGGCTAACCAGGGATCGAAACTACTGCCGGTCACCGGTCATAAGCGGCTGCATTTCGATAACGATCGGCTCCTCCAAGAAAATTTGAAACGTTTAAATTAAAAGGAAGCAACGCTCTAAATATTATGGCTGACAAATATAGCGTCAATACTGCTCATACTTGTGAACTTGTAGTGCACTGCTATTCAGTAATTAACAGCAAACAAAAAGTTTGACAGTTTAATGCAGCGTTAATGCAGAATGCGTGGTCGTAGAATCTGTTCGGAGTTAGCGATTTGGGTTTTATTAACACTTAGTGAGTGGTTTCTGTATTGCAAATTTCCCTTACATAGCAAAATGTATTTACACTTTATAACCTTACTCATGATTTCAGATGTTCCTGAACTTTTCTTTGGTGAAGTATAAGGGATATCTATTAATTCTTTTTAAATTTTTTTGCAGAAAATATACAGGTTTTCATAGGAATCTAGACATGTTTTCAATAATTTTAGCGCTCAAAGGGCGTCAGTTACGTGGCTTCCCCAGGCACCACGGGTGGTCAGAATGCCCTCTGTACCCAGATTCCTTTTGTGTTCCCCAAAAATGACCGTTAGGAGGAAACTCTCTTATTTGACCCCTGTTAGCTCTTCAAAGGCCCAAATCGAGTAGCACTGGGTCAGTGGCCAATCGACGTAAGCACCTATCATCTTTGGTTAAAGAGTGACTTAACATGAAAACATTACTGAATGCGCTGAGAACCAGGTAAATGCTTTTTCCTTCTATGAAATAGGACCTAACCCTGTCAGGTACCAACCTATTACTTCACTTTTACAGGGTTAATGTTTCAGGGCCCCGAAATACTAACTAAACATCTAAGTTCCCTTGTGGAAATCGCTGAAGCTGAAATCTGTTGTCATTGACCAGTCACTACAGTTGTTTGCTATAAGAGCTGAATTTGGCACTGGCATTATGGGCCTGAACTCAAATCAAATTAAAAAATAAAAGTCAATTCAAATAAAGTCAAATTATATCATGAAAAATAATTAGCTAATGAGATTTTACACTTTTTAAAGAAAGGCTGGCGTCCCAGGTGAAGTGAAAACTTTAGCACCGGTTAAATTGTGAGAAAAATAAATCACATACTATTTAACTACTCTAACTGCAGTCTACTGTGGCCTGGCTATGGTGAATCATATTGAAAAAAACCCTACAATCTATTTAATTTTCATTAAGGAAAGGCTATGTAGGTGACGTATCTTGCAGTGCAAACAAATCCTTTTGACTCTACCTGTTGTCAACAGAATATTCCCTTCCTCCTGGGCACAGACAGTCAGTCTCCTGGCATTGAAGATAATGTCTTGCATCAAATTCATACAGTTCATCGCTTTCCCACGATGGTGACCTGTCCGACAATAGTGGTAAAAAACAACAGACATATCAACCATGCAGAGAAAGAGTTTAATTACTTTGATGTCAATATTATTAAAAATTTCAAAGAAATTGGTCAATTCTCACAGATATAAAACAACAGTTTAATATTTAACTATTTGTTAAATTTGCCCGTTTCACGCTAAATAGAAATCTGGCAGTCTGCAAAAAAGTAATTACCAATCAAAATACTAAATGTTTCTAAAAAAGAGAACTACAGAAGGCACAGCAGGGAAAATTTCTTAAAAAGCAAGCACCAACACCAAACACAAAACCTGATGAGTGCACGCGTATTTTTATAGCCTCGAGATTTAAACAAATATTCCAAGGCAAAACGTTGGCATCGACATATTAACAGTCAAGGGTAGTCCGATGCATATTCGTTTTAAAAATTTGCATTATTTTTAAGGTATTCTTTCTAATAGTAAAAGAACATGTCGAGACTGGGGTAACAGTGTAGAAGGGTAGAGCATTATTTAGAGAGTTTTAGTGGACTTGGCCAGAGCCTCAGAGAAAATCACAACAAGAGGTAAACAAGATGGTAGACTGTGATATCTTGGATTTATTGTTGTAAGTGAATGGCGTATTTTAGAGTTAATTGGAGCTACATTGTTTAGTAAATAGTAATTTTCAGTTCTTTTAATTGTTGTGTTTTTGGCCGGATTCACTATATGACAACAGTCCAGATATGAAAGTTTCGAGGAAATCGTACAGTGAAAGAGAATGCTCTCCACTGTTTTGAAGAGCCTTAGTTTCGGTCTGCAACTGACGTTTTCATTTCCAAACTTCCTACAATGAAATACAAGGAGCCCATGGTACTGCAAACCGTGAGTTTAGTATGTAGTACCAAGTATTTGAATTATTAAAGGATTTCCAGCTGCTTTCTGGAACCAAAAGTAATACCTTGATAAAAAGACGAATGATTGATATGCATAACTTTATTGTGTGACAATTCTAGCAGATTTAGCCGCATTTTTAAGTGACAGTAAAAGCTACTGTCCGTTTTTCTCGTATCTCCCAATACCGTTTTGTCGTCTTCATAGTCAAAACCGGTGATGTGCAACCCCTTGTGTTATTAACTGGACTGCGCTTTTGTCAATGTGGAGCCGTGCCCGTTCATTTTGATTAAGGATTGTCTACATGTGAAGTTGCAAATGTCAATGAAAGAATGGCTGTCAATATACCAAAATAATACATATTCTTAATCATTGAGATATTTTCTGTTATACAATCAGTTGTTTCAATAAATAAAGTTGTACACGTTTATACACGACTCACTTTTTTCTTCTGATTAAAATCACGTTTATTTTGGTCGAAAACTTTTTTCCTGGCGTGGAACAAGACCAAAACGTCAGTATGAGGGAACAAAAAACCCAAAATAAACCTATAATAACAGTGAAAAATAACAAATCCCCGAATGGTTTTCATTTCTCTTGTTCAGCTGACTAAAAAAGGCTGAAATAACTCTTTGACCTTCCTTTTGTTCCCCACTGACAATATACCACTTGAGTTGCATTTTCTAATTCTTGCACCTTAGTCCACACGAACGGAGAAGCAAAAGACTTTGATAAAAATAAACTTGATTTTACTGAAAGATTTTGGTCAGAAATGTACAAAGAAATGCATTAGTTACTGTTCGTTGCTTGTAACTGTAAAATCTTGCAGCAGATAAACGTCATATAGAAATACCGACACAATTTAACGCAATATTGCTGATATAATACCCTATAGTGTTTGGCAAAATACAACACCTGGCCTTTAGAAAAGCTTCGGTTTTGAGTAAAACTGCACCAAAAGTATTCAATAACTTGAAGAAAGCCCTAAAGTGCTTCATATTATTCTTTACCTTTTGCCAACTGAGATAATTGCAAGTCAAATTACATTTATTTTGGTCAAAATTTTTATCGCTGACATTGGCTGGACCAAGGCGACGGAATGAGAAAAAACAAGTCAACCGCGCTTTTATGAGTGCGGAAACCGTGGAGCGGTCGAATTTTTCTCGCCATTTTTTTAGCTCCCTGTCTAAAACAATTAAAGGTATATGTACTGAAAATGATTATCATTATTTGACTATTATTTAACTCTTATTATAATAACGTGTAAATTAGTTTTGTTGGGTTTCCTTTGTTAGGGTGCCCGCGGTACTCTGCGGATATACACATTATGTAAAGTCGGTCATGTTGTGTAGCACGAGGTTTTTCATTTTTAAAGCCTCACATTACGACTTAAAACTGTTTCGTTTCATTACAGTATACAAATTCAATTTGTGTTCAAAGTAAGCTGATGGAAGCTATATGCATATTACCTCTAATTCTGATAAGTGGAAGACAGACCTAATACGGTAGAAATAACAATAAACCGATGATAATGTGGACGAAAAAACTTAAAAATGATAATAATGACAACAATCACAATAATTACAGTGGGGTAGGAAGTTCAAATGTTTAACTGCCTTCCTAGAAGTTGTACTTATTTTCTTGATCTTTCACGAAATACCTAGCTGTCACTATGCAACACGCATTGCCATCAATGAAACCTCTGTGGAAAATACACAATAGAATAATTACTACCTTTGAAAATACCACATTATCAATTGAATTGAAAACTACCATAATATATTGAAATACAAATTGCTATTTAAAAAATTGTAAACATACCGATGTGGAATAAAGATCCCAAATATTTCCATTTCCCTGGAAAATCTCTTCTTCTCGTTACATGCTGGACAACGAAAGCAATCCCTACCACTGTTTATTGCTGATGCCTAAAATTCAATGTGAAACTTTCAAATCTACACAGAAAATTTCTTTTACAAAAATTATAATTTATATTCCAAATGCTTCACGTTGATTAAAGACTTTTACGTAAACCAACCACTCAATTTATACTTCTAGATTATCCAAGAAACAGATAATGGGCCATTAACCTGGTTTAATAAAGTCGACTTGTAATAAATTAAAAGCTAAGATGTGGAAAACGAATGATAAAACAATTGAAAAGTTTCAGGTTATACCAATCGCAATTGTGGACCATCTATTCTTCCACATGTGACGTCAAAACCTTTAGAAGTCTAAACAGTAGAAGCGCGATCTTAAATTTCAAAAGGCGCAAAAGAACGATCAATATTTTCTCATCGGATGTGTTTTGAGCTTTGTAAAAGCTTACGAAACACGACGCTTTACCAAAAGCCTTTATCATGTAAGAAAAAAGCCATCTTGGTGTCTTTATGTCTTTTTATTCTGGATATACCTTACAGTCATGTAATAAAGAAGCACAGAAGACAAAATTGAAGATTCGCATATTCAGTATCATCCACAAAAGGGTCAATGAAGACTTATATTTTCTAAACCGACCTTTCTTTGTTTTGTCTGTGTGTCTGCCTGTCTCTGCCTGTCTGTCTCTTCCCGTCTGTTTGTCTCTGCCTGTATGTATGTCTATCTCTTTGTCTGTATGTCTGTCTGTCTCTGTGTGGCTAAACTGTCTCTCTTTTTGCTTCTTTCTCTGCCTCTTTGCCTCCTTCTTCCGCTGTCTCTGTTTCTCTATTCCTCTGTCTCTTTTTCTATCTGTCCGTCTCTCTCTCTCTCTCTCTCTCACACACACACACACACACACNTTTCTTTGTTTTGTCTGTGTGTCTGCCTGTCTCTGCCTGTCTGTCTCTTCCCGTCTGTTTGTCTCTGCCTGTATGTATGTCTATCTCTTTGTCTGTATGTCTGTCTGTCTCTGTGTGGCTAAACTGTCTCTCTTTTTGCTTCTTTCTCTGCCTCTTTGCCTCCTTCTTCCGCTGTCTCTGTTTCTCTATTCCTCTGTCTCTTTTTCTATCTGTCCGTCTCTCTCTCTCTCTCTCACACACACACTCACAAACACACAGAGCGATATTAACAAGGGAGTTTTGTATTTCTGAAACTCAAACAAGGGAATGTTTAGCTTATCTTACTCTTGAATACAGAATTTGACATCGAAAAAAAATTGTTTTGACCTCACTCAACAAAATGAATTTTCCTTGGAAGTGACAAAGTTTCTACACCTTATTTTAATTAGTAGTCTACACGATTTTAACAACAATGGGAGTTATATATTAACTTAAAAATTTATAACGCTCTATGAGTTTCCTGACTTTATTAAATGCTCTAAGAAACTTCTTGAGTGATTTTACATACTTTTTAAAGACATCATTGGCCACTGGGAAACAGCAGTACTGAAAATCCATCTTTGATTCTATTTACAAAAAGAAAACTTCTAATACTTTACAAAAAGAGCACGACCATAACAAAAAGCTTTATTTTCCTATGTGACATAAATAGTTACCATAATACCCTGTGATCATAAACACAAAATTAGGTCCTATCTAAGTCTGTCTACCTACAATGATGAGGGTGGTTATATTTACCACTGGAGAAAAAAATTAACAGTTTAACAGACCAAAAATTCTTACCTGAATACATTCTTTATGAAAGAATACCTTGCAACATGGTGACAACATGGTCTTTAATGAATGGATATCCAATTCTTCTTGACAGATGATACAGTCTCTTACACTGGATGTATCTGGTCCAGGTAGTTGAATAAACGTCTGAAAAGGTCTATGTTCTGCACAGTAAAAACTAAAATGATAAATCAGGAAACAAATCTTCGCTAAAAGTTAGGTAGTTCATTATTTTAAGTGGCTGCTACCTGGAAAATGAAATTTAAAACCAGCACTCAACATGCAAAAGAACTGTTCTTAGTGTACCAATGGCCTTATGTAGCTGATAAAAACATAGGGGTCGTTTTTCTGGGGCCAATTTTATTTCTTGGATCCCTGCCAACATTTCGGAAGTAAGGAGTGGTAAGGAAATCTGTAGTTCTGGGTTATTGGGGCTTATTTATATGTCCTTGAAATGTTATGTCAGTAGAAACAAACATGAAAACAAAAAGAAAATAAATTTATTTCTCTGCTGCTATCTTAGTCCCTATTTAATTTGATGAGCTAATATAAGTAAAAAATATGTGTATATACATATATTATACATGCCATTGATATTTTTTTCTTCTAGTAGTGCCTATTGTATGGCGTATCACATCGGCGACCAGTTTCTGCCAATCGTTTTTTTTTTCGAACTTTAAATGAGTCCCATTGTTGCTCTTTTCTACTCCATTCTGCAATTCTCTGGAGAAATGTGACCCTCTACCTTCTTCTTGCTTTTCTCTTTCATCATTTCCTTAAGTCTTAGCTTTTCTATTAACGTTTTTCCTCATGCAGTGCCCGAGGAACTGTAACTCCTGTTTCTTGCTTCTTCTCATCAGCTTTCTTCCAGTGCTTGCTTTAATTAGAACGTCTTCATTTATTGTATCATTTGGCCAACTTATTATCAATATTCTCCTCAAGAAACACATCTCTGCTGCATTGACTTTTTATAATTTCTATAGATACAGTTCATGTCTCACTGACACTTTTTAGGACTGACAATACGTAACATTCTAGCACATTGTTATGGTTTGATAAGTACATTCAAAATTAAACAGTTGGTCACTATTTGGAAAGATATGGGTGCCATTTAAGTACTTTTGTTAACCGCCATTGCTTGCATAACGCTTTTTCGATGGTTTGTTTTCTCTTTATTATATATAATTATTCAATTAAGCTCTATTCTAAAACGTAAGCAAGTCAGCCCAACTAAGAGAATTGATTTCTAGTTCCGTGCCGCAACAACTCGCCGACAGCACAAGGCAATCAAGGTCCATTTTACAACTAACTGACTTGAAGTAGGGCAGCATTATTATCAAGGAAGTACCCTTTACTACCAATTGACTCGAAATATGACTGTAATGTGATCAAGGAGATCCAATTTTACTAATAATTGGTTTTAAGTGCGACTGCAACGTGATCAAGGAAAATAGAAAATAAAATTGCAAAGCGACACTCAGAAGAGATGCACTAATAAATGAAACCTTTTGAAGGCCAACTTTTTGAAAATTTTTTGGGGGGGTTTTAAGTTTAGAATTAGGTCGGGCAACCGGAAGACGTTAAGCTACATATTTACATGGGATATTATTTAAAACAACTCTCTTAATAGTTAAAAAACTGTCACGTTAAGGATACAAAGTATGTTAGAACCAGTACTAAAGGCAAGTCACGGGGCATCAACACTGACGAGGATCTCTGGTGCCAGCTAGATTTCCAGCTAGATTTCTGATTCGATCCAGACTGTGATATTAGTAAATACTGAATTCTAATGCATCCAGCCAGTAAAGGTGTGTGAACGTGTGAAAATTCTTCTTTCTGCCTAGGGGGGGTTTAAAAAAGAATTCTTTTATCACATAGTTTTAATTTTTCCTTTTTCTTCTGCTCCTTGGGGGCATAAGGTATCACCCTCCTCACCTTGATAATATATGTCCTGTAAGACAACTGGAATGCGCATGCACTATTGACGAACAGGAAGGGTAAAAGGATTAACAAATTGAATTTTTCTGAAAGCAATTATACATACATACATACATACATACATACATACATACATACATACATGATCATATGTATACAGCTGAAGATTGTGAAAGACATGAAACTCCTCCGAGTACTGTAAAGTTAGAGTTTTTCTTACTCGCATATCTGGCATATCTGATTATACATATATATATACACACACGAGCGGTGCGAAAATATGCATTTTTTTAGCTGAAAAGCTGAAATGCTGGCGACTTTGAATGCAAATGCACTCTTTTAAACAAACGCACTGCCATATTAAGATCTCCAGTTCGATGACGTAGTGTTTCGTTTGGCAGGGAAACGAGGCATGTGAAAGACAAGAACTACGGTGTCAGCAAAAATAACGTAAGCATTCTGGGATATCAGTGCAAATTTCGATCTTTTCTTATTGTTTTCTGGATTTTTATACGTAACTTTGCGTTACCTGCAAGCAGAAGCTTAAAATACGCATAAAATATTAATACAAAGTACCGGATATATTTCTTAACATGCTTCAAGAACGTAAACTACAGGTCAGGGAGTATACTACAAAGCGATGATCACGCTTTAAAACAATGAAGTATATTGCAAAGCACTATCAACGTACATGATTTTAAAAGTACAATCAAATTACCCAAGATAAAGTATGGGCAATAGCCCTAAGTAGTTAAAAAACGTCTTACTGTGAAAGTCAATGACCAGATAAATCGTTGTAAAAACTGCTGTTGCATTCTGACAGTAAAGGCGCACAGTATAAAATCCTAAAAAACTCAAACTGTGGCACTCAAGTGTATTATGATTTAGAAGAAAAAGAGGCTAATAATACATAAACTCAGCTCAAGTCGGTAAATTTCATTTTCCACCAAAAAAGATGAAGGTAACTAGAGGTCGTGATGAAAAAGTTGAAAAACGTATAATAGAAAAAGGAATTCAAATTTCAAAAAGAAGATCTTGATGAAACTACAAGTGATGATGATTCTCTTATTACCGAAATTAACACATCATCCCATCCTATCCAGCAGTGTTATGAGTGTAATCAGCTTAACGAATAGCAAGCAAAATTATCGCAGGACGTCCAAGAATCAAACAAATTTTCACAAGAGAAAACCCTAACAATTAACTCTTTAGTAAATGAGCTAAAAAGAACATATTCTTAACAGACTGATGAGAAAATATATCAAAGAACTCTAAGCTATTCAAATCCTCCACTGGCTTACATCCTTAAGGTTTATAGACTGGTACACATACCTTAATCCTGGCAGCGATTCCCTACCTCTCTTAAGTGCCATATCCAATGACGTTGGCGACCGTGAAAACATGCCAGATTGTCCTCTTCTTTGCCATACTCAGAAGTCTCCAGGCTGCAATACTTTTTAAAAATATTGTTTTCTGCCGTCCCCTATCTCTCTTTCCTGCTATCTTTCTTGTGAAAAATAAACTCTCCAAGCCTTTCTTCCTCATACAATGGCCAAAAAACTCCAGTTGCTGCTTCTTCACTGCATTTAAATTAGCTCTTTGTCTACCTGCTCTCTCTAAAACTGCTATATACTATGAACATATAAAAAAAGATTTATGTTCTATTTATGCCCAAAATATAAAACCTGGGCCAAAGCCTAAACGTTGTGCCAAAGATCAGTTGTTATTTCTGTCTTGGCTCCCAAATGAATTTAAAGAAACACATTGTTCATGGCTTTTTAGAATATCTAAATCCAAAGTATCAAGATATATGATAATCTGGACGAAACTTTTGTATCTTGTATTAAAATCCATACGTATATGACCGAAAAAGCAACAACCTTCAGACACTATACCAAAATACTTAAACAAACATACCAATCCACACGTTGCATGATCGAATGCACTGAAATGTTTTGCGAAAAACCTGCATCGCTTGCAACACAGAGTAATAAGCACTCGAGTTATGAGCGCCACACAATATATAAGGGCGTAGTTGGCATTGCTCCTTCTGGTGTAATTACCTTGGTCAAAAAATTATTTGATGACTCTATACCCCTTCATCATCATCAAGTTCCGTCGAGTCGATGACGACTCTTGGTGACATCATGCACAATCTGTTTCCACCGCGTTCTGTCCCTCGCGACCTCCTTTAAGGTTGCTAGCGACTTGCCTGTCAATGCCTTCACGTTATCCATCCATCTTTGTCACTGTCCCTCTCTTTTTCTTCTCTCCTTACATATAGACAACATTAGATCCTTTTCTAAACTGTTTTCCTTTCTTATCACATGCCCAAAGTATCGTAGCTTTTGTCTTGCTATACGTGCTTCCAAACTTCCTTTAAGTGGTACTCTCTCGATCACTGATGCATTTGTTTCTCTAGGCGTCCAAGGGATCTTCAATACACTCCTCCAACACCATAATTCAAAGGCATCTATTCGCTTTCTGTTTTGTTTTTTGACCGTGCAACTTTCACACCCATATATGGCTATAGGAAATATCATAGTTTCAACTATTCTGATTTTGGTCTTTCTAGGTAAGTCGTTGCTTCTCATGATTTTCTTAAATAGATGTTAAAAGAAATGGTATAATGAACAGGGAACTCTGGGACCAGAATGACTCGGTTATGGCCGATCGTAAGTTTACCATCTAAAATAAGTTTGAAGTAATAAATTTTCAACTAATTATTTCCTCTTTTCCCTGGGGCGTGAAAAATTTACAGAAGGTGAAGTTAAAGTAAGTCAGACAATTTCCTTGGTAAAAACTACTGCAAAGTGGGAAATTACGAATTAAGAAAGGAACTACTACTTAGCTTTCATGGATCCATACACCAATTCTGGAGACTTGCCTGTGTACTGTGCAACATCTGCCACCTCTCATTTAAAAGAAAGTGAACAATGGCCAAAATGGAAAATGTAGCAAAATATCACTCCCGGAAAGGCTTTAATTTTTATTCGATCTGAACGCTAGTATTCAAAACCTACATTAAAGATACTTTCTGTCATATATATATATATATATACTCAATCTGCAGACAGTACTGTTTCGCCCTTTGTGGGCTCATCAGTGCAGCACAGAGCTTCTGATAAATAACTCTCTGGCCATGTTGCCAGAGCAAACACAGGTTAAAGAGTTATTGTGGGATCCTGCCCGAGTGCTCAAACTACGCATGCGCAGTGAGCATTTTATATACATATATATATATATATACACTTCACAGCTACCCAGTGACAATTGTCTTTTATAAATTTTTGTTGCATAGCAATTATATAATTATCTTGTCACTAAGCAATTTGTTTGCAGTCTTTTCACGTATATGTTTGTTGCTTGTCAGTTTCTTGATAAAGTCTGTTGTAGACAGACGAAAATTTGAAATTGTAATAGTAATAAATAAAAATTTGATTTACTCAAGTAAATGTTGGCATACTTTCTTTAGTCATTTCCTGTGTCAAATATATATATATGTATATATATTTTTTTCCTTTGCTTACTTTATTTGTTTATAAAAGCTTGTACAGTACTTGTAGCATTATTGCCTGATGATCGAAATATCGTGAAACTATTAGTTGCAATCACAGTTCTTATTTTTCGTGTTTTACCTTACGTATATATTATATATATATGAAATATATATATATTTTAACATATATACATTACTTTAAGCCCATTGAAATGTAAAAAATAAGTGTGTACGGTGGTAGTTTCGATCTAGTGGGTATGACTATCACAGCGATATGTTTTACCACTGGGTTAATGGTACCATGTTCTTCACCAGATCATTTTGTAAGCATACCTTTAACTTCTTGAAAGTAAAAAAGTTGATCAAATCGCAAAGTAGAAGAATTTGATTAGAGTGATTGAATAAAAAAGAATGATGATCATTATAAAGATAATGAATCTGTGATTACAACAGCCCACCGAAGGGCATACTGTTCGAGAAATATGTTTAGATAAACAAAATTTTACACAAGGCAAAAAAAAAAGAACAAAACTTTCTCTTACTTACTCAAAAGAGCCATAAAACTGGAATAAAGCTCCATCCCTAACTCCACAAGGAAAATGATAAATTTTGCTGCAGCTTTTCACAGCACATCCAGATGTAGCACCATTAATTCCACAATATTTGCATGTCTAAAATGCAAAAATTCAAAGTCGACATTGAAAAATTCTCAAAATAAACCACTGGTTTAATACCTCATTATTTAATACTTCAATGAGTTACTGTTAAGTTAAGGATTTAATTAAAAAGCATAAAAAGTTTTTCATCCACTACATAGAGTCAAATCTCTCACTAACTGGTGGTTTACATTGACGGGCTGATTAGAAAAAGTACAAATAATAAATACCAATATTGATTTTTATTGATTTTATGACAAACATAAGGTGAAAACAAAGTAATTGCTTATAACAATAAAAAATCATCATTTTTTATTGTTATAAGCAATTACTTTGTTTTCACCTTATGTTTGTCATATAATCAATAAAAATCAATATGATGATGATGATTATCATCATCATTATCATTATCATCATGAATAGGAAAGTGAAAAATATGTTTGTACCTAACTGGCTTCTAAAACTGTCTCATTACTCTTGTTTGAATTTTGTTACAATTAATATTTAAGTTGTTTTAAAGAGTTTTGAAATTGTACATATCTTAATCATTATCATCATCATCATCATCATCATCATCACCATATTCCATCTGGCAGCGCCTAAAGCCATGTAAGATGACAATAATTGAAGGCAACGGAAGGTAATAGAAGAGATCAAACAGAGGATATCTAGCATATTAGTTAAAGTCAGAAGGTATAATGACTGCACTGTCCAGTAAGAGCAGAATAGTTTCTTTAACACCAATCAGAGGCACTTTTTCAGGGACGTTGGAGATATCCAGAATGATGAATCACCGAACCAAGAAAAAGCCACCCAATTCTGGGTGGATCTGTGGGGAAACTGAAACTGAATGGCATTCCTGACCAAGAGAATTTTGAAACACCCGAAGGAGGTATCAAACAACGGGTTAAAGGCCTACTAAAGTGGAAAGCTCCAGGCCCTGATGGCATTTAGGGGTTTGGGTTCAAAAGGTTCAAATCGCTTCTGAGCCGAATTACCAAAGAGCTGACTGAGTACCTATTAATAGGGGACGTGCCATCATGGATGGTGGCAGGTCGGACAACTTATGAAGAAAGACGCAGCTAAAGCTCCTGAAGTAGGAAACTACCGACCTTTAGCTTGCTTGAAACTTCTGTGGAAGTTATTCAGTTAAGTGCTTGCTGACAAAACTTATAAGCCCCCAGAACAGAAGCAAATGGTACATATGGAGCAAAAGCGATGTCGTTGGAAGTCACAAGGTACAAAAGATCATCTCATTATCGACAAAACAGTGCTGACGAACTGTAAAATACGCCATACCAATTTAGACGCCATACCAATTTGTCTATGGTCTTGATCGATTTTAGAAAATTTAAAGAACTGGTACCACACTCGTAGATTGTCGAGACTTTAAATGTTTAAGATTGATGATAAAGTTGTGGACCTCATCTCAACAATGAAATACCCAAGCGGCATGCAAAATATACAGCCCCTGGCAGACTAACTCCACCTTCTGGCCTTTAAGTGGTAGAGGGGGAGAAAGGCGAGGATGTAGCTCCTTCAAATAACCAGTGCTTCGGTTGGCACAGGCTCGTTAGCGTTACCAGCAGTTGTTGTAGGAGAAGGAAAATATCTTATTTCAAAACCAGGGCAGACGGGACTCTTTAGTCTGACAGAGCATTCGTTCTAGTTGAAATTCCAAGAACATTGTACATTGTGAGTGGATTATACTCTTACGTTTTGCAAGGCAAATCATCTGGAGGTGATTACACAAACAAAATTACCCGTAACAATAACGATAAGGATGGATGGTTGTTATGTCAGGAGGTCGCCGAGAATCTAGTAGATGTAGAGCCCGTATCAAAATAAATGCCTTATTCAGACAACTGGCATAACCCTGGATAGACCCTCGACCCGTGCGTATTTAAACACTTATATGGGAGGCATAGACCAAAATCAATTTCAACCTAATAACACTAATCAACCAGCTCGGCAGGTGAAAAAATGTGGCGAGAAATGAAGTTGTCCCAATGGAAAAACTCAACGTAGACACCACTTTTTAAAATATACAGATAATGAGAAGAGATGCTTAATGATAGTAGGAGTCGAAGGCCGACGTATGGGTACTGAATTCATACTAAGATGGAAAAGAAGACGGGGCAAAGCAAACCCCGAGAAAAGCTACAAATCGAAGCAGAATCCAAGAGATAATGCAGTGCGATTCAAAAGGGATTAACAATAAACAGTCCGAGACAAAAAAACAAATCAGCAGGAAGATGAAGATGGAACCACTACGAACAGCGTTCGCAAGTGGGCAACCGAGATGAGGGTTAATCTGATAAAGATTGAAGAATGTGAAAGAAAAAGGGAGAGTACCCGTGAAACGGATGAAAGAAGCATGGGATGACATTTAGGAAAATAGCTCCATGAGTGCCAAAACCCTAAGAGGTAACACTGCCAAAGTTCCTAACGACAAGTCTTTTTCCAATCTTATTGAAGTGAGAGGTGGGCTGGAAGTTGACCCAGAGATAAGGCAGACAGAACTAAATTTTCGCAACGAAATGGAAGAAGGTGCAAGTGTGAATGAAAACGCTGATGTGGTAACAATAGCGTGAACGAAAACACTGAGCTGAAAAAAGTTTTAAGAGTTCTGGGCAGGCATCTGGGGAGGTAATATCTAAACTCCATATAGAAAGTGGATGAACATCGTTGCAAAGAAGATAGGAACAAAGATTACATATGTACAAGAATACACAATTATGGAAATGAAACCAAACAAAACTGTAAAGAAGCGAAAGAATTGTTCCTCTCCAAGCATTAATGTGATACATAGCTTTTGGTGAAAAGCGATGAGAGGTGCATGGCGCTCGGTAAAAAGATGCTTTAATAGCTGCGTACAAAAACTGGATGAAATTCCTACGTGAATGACACATGGGAGAACTGTGCTGCTACCAAAGTTTGAAGACTTGAGCAATGAGAAAATTACCGTCCAATTACATACCTTATCACATTCTACAAGATTTTCACACGTATGCTTGGAAATTACATAAAAAAACATGCTGAAAGAAACGACAACTGGGATAGAAGTCAAACAGGAACTTGTTTGGAAGTTTAGGAATCCATGAGAACGGAAAAACAATAACTACTAGAAACGTCAAGCTACAAGGTGAAAGCTACTCTCCAGAAGGATTCTGTCTGACGGACGTTCCAGTATCATTGTTAATGAAGGAGAAAGATGGATACACGCTAGGTGACAAAGAAACCCCAGTCTTTTCGTCCATGACCTCAAAATATACTAAGAAAGCCGCCAAAAGCTCCAAGTCGTAAATGAAGTGATCACAAAAGCTGGTATGGCCACAGGTGCATGTACATAGAATAAAAATGTGCAAAGATAGTGTTCAGGAAAGGTAAAATGACCAAAGGAAAAGGCCTCGAAGTCTTGGTAGAAAAAAAAGGTGGAGTTAGATCCAGGCAAAAACGAATTATACAAATTCACTGGATGCGAACAAGCGTTAAAAATCGACGTAAAACATGCAATTGAATGAGTAAAGAAAGAGATATGAAAGAGACCGGGCAATCTAACCCGGCTGAACTTTAACGATCAAAACCTGATGAAACCCATTACCAGAAAGAGTAAAACCTCTGGCTAGATATATGATGAATGTGTGTAACTCATGAAAAGCTAAGTTGGATGAGTTGGACAAGATCGTTAAAGGCACACTGCGGAAAAGAGCATTTCACGGTAGACAATCAAGTGATGATCGACTTTACACAAAGAGGTCAGATGCTGAACAAGGGCTAAAAATATTTCCAAAAGCGTACTATTAGGCAAAAACGAGAGTAGCATATCACTTGGCTCCGGCAACAAGCGAGTGGATTAAGACAGCTTGGAGGAGCGAAATTCGCAAGGAACAGACAGCACAGAAAAAGAAAGTGGAAAGAGCGCGAGGGATGTTAATACAGCCGTATCTTTCGATGAAAGTGGTGAGATGATTAACGAGGAAAATATACATAATGGAAAACAGGATGGAAAATGCTGAAAAAGATCTCCTGAATGAAGACCAAACGATGAACAAAACAGTGCGTCTTGCAGAGAAGGAGGTCCATAATGAAATTCCCAAGCAATACGGAGAAGACGACCATGTGCGTGGCTTAAATGAAATACGGACCCTAGAACACAACTGTCTATAGCTGCACCTCAAAGAGCATTGGTGATCAGGGTCTTGCGGATTCCCTTTCTTCTGACCTGGTGTATGTAGTGGAATGGAGGAATAAATGGCTTGTTACTTTTAACACCTCTAAATCCAAGATTGTCTCCTTTCACCATCAACTTTCAGATCCTAGCTTTGCTTCAGTTGAAATGAATAGCTCTCTTCTTGAAGAAGCCCCTTGCTTTGATAAGCTACTAGGAGTGACTTTCAATCCTGATCTAAAGTGGAATACTTACATCCAATCTGTTGCTAAGGCTGCTGGTAAAATGGTTGGATCTTTCTACCGCTCCAGAAAGTATCCGACACCTGATGCAACCCTCTACCTGTATAAAAGTCAGATATGTCCTAAGATGGAGTACTGCTGCCACATCTGGGGAGGTGCTGCCCAGAGCACTCTTTCTTGCCTTGACAGAGTTCAAAATCGACTTCGCAATCTTGTTGGTGATGATCTGTTCAGTTCTCTATAGCCTCTTTCTCACAGACGAGACGTTGCTAGTCTTTCTCTACTCTATCGGTATTTCCATGGCAAATGATCGACTGAGCTTCAATCCCTAGTTCCTCCTCGTAAAACGTTTACAGTAAGAACGCATCTTGCTGCCACAACTGCAAAGAATTTTCCCCTCTTCCTCAATGTGCCTAACATCAAATGTAATTTCCATGAAAAGAGTTTATTTCCAAGAACTTCCAATCTGTGGAACACCTTGCCACACGATTGCTTCCCGGAGGACTACAACATCAAATCAAATGTCAAAAAACACTTGTCAAAGCCTTCATTACAAGTCATCAAATTTTCTTCATTCATTTCTATCTTTCGTCCCTTTCACAATACTTATCATCATCTACCTGTCAGTCTATCCATCTCATTAACCCTCATCCTCGAATGACTTTTAGCCTTGATGTGTGGTGACTCACTGGTACATAAAAAAAAGAAAGAAAAAAAGAAAAACGTCATCGATCTTTGCGTTACAAAAAGCAGAGGATAAACAAAAGAACATCGAAGGCGATCAAGAGACTGATAGCGGACGACAAATGCCGATTAGGCGGGAAATACAGGGAAACAGTTTAACAGATACTAAGGGGATGCAAGAAACTAGCAGGATCGGAGTATGTCAAACGACATCACAACATTCTGAAGGTGCAAGCAGTAAAGTGGGCCATCGAAAATAGACTGATACCAGAAGAAACAAAACGATATGCAAATCATCGAAAACAATGGTGAGAGGTTTACTGGGGTGGGTGCACCCTCTGAGAACAAACTGCACCACTTGATGACCAAACCTAACTTCAGAAGACTCCAACAACAAGAAGATATTGCTTATCGATATCGCATCCCCTAATGAATCGAATAGGGAAACAAAGCAGGAAGAGAAAGTGCGAAAACATTAACAACTGTGTTTCGAATTTCATGAAAGAAGATTAGGATATACGGTAACGGTGATCCCAGTGATTAATGAATGTCTTGGAGTCACCCTTTTTCTTCCCTTTGTCAGAAAGTCTGACAAAGGGAAGAAAAAGGGGAAAAATTATAAAGATACCGAGGAAGGAAAAAACTCACTGTAAATCATTTAAGATTACGTATAAATCATGCAGTCTAAACAATTTACATTCCTTGCATTGGTCACTGTAAATCACTTAAGTATAATGGATAAATTATGCAAACGCGTTAAAAAGGCATATTATATGCACTAGTCACTGTAAATCACTTAAATATGATGCATAAATAATGCAAAGTCACTGCTCACCGTAAATCACTTAAATATGGTGTATAATTTATGCTATCTTATCAAACAACTTACATTCCTTGCAATGGCCACTGACGTAGAAAGGTCTGAGATTAGAAATCCATCATACCCTTCATGATCATCACCATTTTGTTCAAGCGATATACAGAAAAACTGTTAAAACAAAAATAGAAACGCATGAGCACACCACAAGATTTAAAAACCAAGCTATTCAAAATGTTTCAGTTCATAACAAAATGTGTAAAATGATGTATACAAATATAATGAAGAACAACATTACAAAAGGCATAAGTAATCTTGTTTCAAAGTTATTCCTTTTGAGTTGCACTAAACAGAGTCCCCAAAAAAACAAATTATAATATTTTTGTTTCTGTCTTTAGCATCAAGTACATTCATTTCCCTGTGCAAAGTCATTAATATGTTGTGTGCAGTGTTGAGAATACCAATTCTATATTGTTGGCAATTATTGAATAACATATTAAACATATTTTGGGGCACTAATTTTTACATAACTTTTCTCTGGATCTTTTCAGCAACGTAGAGGGGGAAGATTTCCTGCATGGGTAACAGTTTATCCTCCAAATCTACCTTACCCAGACTTTGCACACTGGAGAGGAGACTCCAACTTCGCTTAAGGTTTCAAAAACCACAGCCCTGAAGCGAGCCGGCAACCCCAGCATGTATGCACTTCTTAAACAGAGACGTTTGCACTGGCTTCATCACGTTGTGAGGATGAACGATGGCAGCATCCCAAAAGACCTTCTCTATGGAGAACTTGTGCAGGGAAACCGCCCCAAAGGCAGACCTCAGCTGCGCTACAGAGATATCTGTTTGAGGGATCTGAACAGAGAGTAAGCCTTGGCCTCTGAGCGTTCAGCATGGAGAAGGGCTGTAGAGAAAGGTTTTTTTCCAGTTCGAAGAGTCACTACCCAACAGTCCAAGGCAATGGGAGAACAGAAAAAGTTACGAAGTCAAAAAGACAGACCAGTGACAAACTACATCTGCTCCCAGTGCAAAGGAGACTGTCACTCCCGGATTGGCCTTTGCTGCCACATCTGAAGCTGTTGGAGAAAAGCTTTAGAGTGCGACATACAGTCTCCTAAGACTGACAGGATGCCGATAGTTTTTACTTTCTGGGGATGTTTTTCCAGCTATCAGGCCCATTAAGGTATGTGGCAATGAAAATTCGTGATTCCCTAAAACTCGAATCTCAAAAATCCGTGGGACAATGATAAACAATGTAATATAACATTCTCTTATGACAGCACATTGTAGGGCAGTACGTCATTTTCCCTCTCGTATTGGATATTTCAAAGTAATAAGCAAGTTATTGAGTGAACAGAATTAGCAAAAATATGCCAAAAGAATAAACAACCTTAAACTTACTCTTGTTGCTTACCAAAATAAATCTAAATAGTAGAAAAGATCAATCACCCTAAAACATAACTGAACAAACAAATCTGGTCAGCTGAATGACTGTTGTTGTCTTATAGATAAACTAAGAATCCAATTGGATTCTTAAACAAAACAGTAATCTGAAAGCATGAACATCACCAACACAATCCATCCACGACAATGTACCAAAGCCAACCAATCTTAATGTAATTCTAGTGGTCCATGGAAAAAATCCATTTTTGCAGTTGGTTTCACATACGCAATCAAGCTACAAATAAGTGTGCACAATATGATGCAGCAACTACCTCAATCAAAATATACAATGTTGAACCTTTAGAAATAGATAACATTATATAAATGATCAGTGTCATGGACAAACGAAGCAGTCGTGAGACAGGTTAACCAGGAAAGAAATCTCTTGAAGAAGATCAGAGGTAGACCGGCTAGATTCCTGGGGCATGTAATGCAAAAAAGGAAAACTCGAACATCTGTCTTTACCGGTAAAATTGATGGTAAAAGAGCAAGAGGAAGACAAAGAAGGAAATGCCTGCAGGAACTAACAGAAAATCCTAATGGATTAATACAGGCAACATACAATCGATCAAAATGAAAAGAATTCACCAAAGAGGTCGCCAATATCTGAGACAGCTAAAGCAATGAAAGAAGATATATTTATTTATACATTAAGATAACATCAACTAATCATATATAAGGTGTTAAAGGATAAACAATGTGAAAAGACATCATTCCCGATGCTTCCATTCATAATTTGTTAGTTCTTTTTTCAGCCTTTACAGTCCGTTCTTCGAAAATGAACCTTTCTCTTGTATTTCCTGGTGAATTTGGACAGGACGTTTTTCAATATTTTAAGTTCGATTTTCAAAAATGAGCAGTTTCCAGGTATTACGTTTAGCATACAAAGGTAAACTAACCTCCAAATGCCTACTAGATTCAATCATTCTTGTATTTTTTAAAGGAAGTTGGTGCAAACATCTTTGGTTATCAGGATCCTTTTTTCACAGAAAGGCATGTGGCTAAAGATTTTACTAGAACTTTTCATATCCAAAACAGATTTGACCAGCAATTTCAAAATACAAGACATCACCAATAGCTTCTGACTCTATCCACTCTTTCAGTAGTACATGTTGAAAAAGTATTAACTTGGCAAATCACTTGTGGAGGATGAAAAAACTACAGAAGCCAGACTGCATACTAATGTGGCTAAACTAAAAATAGATTACAGCAAAGGGGAGCATAAATCGCTCTAAACACGGAATGTCCTTAGTGATATAACACATTTCAACTTTTTAAAAGGAATAGTACTATGTTTAAGGTATTTGTTGTCTGTTTGGTACAATAGCAGAGCTCTATAAAATGGATTAAAAACACAGAGAATAGATTTAAGAGGTTTATCATGTCATGAGTCGTAAGCTTTTTCTGATCTACATTTCGAGAGATACTCTTTCCATCATCAGGGTACTCAGCACTAAGCTTATTGTTACCCAAAGCCTCTTAATGATGGGAGCTGAGAATCAAGAACATTATTTCTGTATGGGTTGGATTATAAAGAAAGAGGATCAGGGATCTGTAAAAGGATCAATTAATTGCCCAGTCACATCTGTGCTGCCAAACTGACCAAAACGTTTCCAAGATATTTGATTGCATTTGCCACCAAAGAGTTACTATACATTGCTGACATGACAGGGTTTCACATTCTTTTTTCTTGACTCAAACATATTAAACATCGTCATTTTTCAAGTGTAAGAAATAAATCACTTGGAAAACAATAAGATATCTTAACAAGCAGTATTGATGCACAGATGGGGTTTGCTTTCCTGTGAAAAATTCCCCCATGTCATTTCTTGCTTTTAGTCGACAGAGGCAGCATCGTGACTTATCTAAAATAAAAAATAAAAATGATCAGTCCATAATTTATTACAAATCAATTCTTATGAATTTTTTATTATCCTTTAAAAAACCTATAACAAAAAGGAAGAAAAAAATCCCAGTTACAATTAATCAGTGTGATCTCCTGTTCTTATGACCTGTTTTCTATTTTTGCGCTCGCTACTCTACACGCCATCATCAGTACTATATGTTTATACTTTCACCGGTCACGGCAATTTGTAAGACACATTTTTTCAAGAGACAATGTGGTGATTACACCTCTCCTTGACTTACACAAACTTCAGATTGCTAAGTGTTTTTCTGTAACTGATGTGAAGCATGTTTTTTTCACACATATTAAGATAAAAAGTCATCAAAAATGACCAGGATGCACACAACATACAGAAGTTACCGTTGACGCAGACTCCAATTGGTATCACTAGTGCGCCTGAAGAATTTGAAATGCGACTCATGACCGCAATAGAAGAACTTCATGGTATTGCACTTTTAGCTGATTATTTATTGGCGGATGGATGTGGCGACACACATGATTTGGTGGAAGCCATTGGCGATGATTGCAAAGAAAACTACCCAATCGTGCAACACCAGGACTTCAATAGATGTTTTAAGACTTCAAAGGTACCAATTCAATGGATCACCAGAAAGGAACTTCACTACCTGTAGCAGACACCTTATCCAGAGCACCACTTAACAATCCATCTACGAACAAACGATCAATCATATAGCTTGAAAAAAACCAATAATACCACTAATCGATGAAAAAGAGTCCATGTAACACCTGAAGGCACTCTCTCCAAACCAGCCAGCACTCATTCACCCTCAATCATTGCAACGGCAAACAATATTGTGCCAAATTAAAAGTAACACAGACACCTCCAACTATACTACACAAAGTACTACAGAACAATTAACAACACCTTTACAACCACAACCTTCTTCACCAAAACCTGCAATAGACTGTACTATCCATGAGCGGACAAAGAGAATAATTACACTCCCGTCCAAGTTTCAGAACTAAGATATGTCATAGAGACCAGCTGTGGTGGGCAAAACGTAGGGTTTTTAGTTTTCATAGGAGGGGGAAGTTGTTGTTGCTACTCCATCCGACACCTTTAGTTCTCCATCCACCATCTTTAAGTTCAAAATGTTCATACTTTCGCCGGTCATAGCACGTTGTAACACAGGTTTATCCAAGAGACACTATGACCTTTATTTGATTTCACTTCTCTTTGACTTGTAACTTTATTCTCTTTTTCTTTTTTGTTCTGTTTTTGTTTTGCTAAATTATCACAGCCGTTTATGCCAAGCAAAAACAGAACAAGGCAAGTCGTAAGCTTGGGTCAGGAATATCTTCTTTTATGATTACATTTGATTCCTAAATTAATTTGATACTTAATATTCCTTCTTACATGAAACTGATAATAAAAACAAACTACTATGCAAACCAGATTTCCCCTTCCCAATGGAGACAAAAATAACAAAAATGTAACTAGTCTCTTAAAACGTCGTATGTTTTCTAAGCAGGCTTCGTAATAAGAGGGCTAGAGATAGCACCAGGCAGATAGTGAAAGTAGTACAGTGTAAAATGACAAATTCTTATAATTCTCCACTTTTCGAATGGGCTATTTACAAGCTGAGGGTGGAGTTTTCCCACGAAACCGTGGACCATTAAAAGTGGTAAAGTCTGTTTTGAAGGTATACTACTTACTATGCACTTTAATTAGATCACTTTTAACAAAAGGTATAGCTGATCCTTAAACAAGCTTCAGAATTGAAACTTAATTATCCTTACGTACAGTGATTAATTGAACTTGACATGAATTATATTTTTATTATTATTATTTTTATTATTATTATTATTATTATTATTATTACATAGCGTATGTACCAGCGTTGTTCCACTCGTCATTGGAAGCTTAGGAGTGGTGACGAAGCGCTTGGAGCGCAGTTTGAAAGAGTTGGGCATCCCTGATGTATTTGGTGGACTCTAAACATCTACCATCATTGGAACTACCAACATATTGAGGAAGGTGCTTAACCTCTAAAGCTACTGGTCGGTAGCCGGGGTTAAGTTTTCTCGTCTGGCAGGTGAATACCATCTCCCTGTGCGGGTTGGCATGCTGGACATGAACTTTGTTGTTATTATTATTATTATTATTATTATTATTATTATTATTATTATTATTATTATTATTATTAGTAGTAGTAGTAGTAGTAGTAGTAGTAGTATTATTATTACGTTTTTTCTCTTTTTCTTTTATTTGTGCATTGTTTTAGAACTTCATAACACCGAGTAATTACCAATAACCTAGGGTACTAGGCCGTTCGTGATGTATGCTGTTTTAAATAAAGATAGCTGGTATGTACTATTTTCAAACTGACAATGTTCTTCTTAAGATATGGGCAGTGCTGTTCAGCACTATTTTTGAATTTCAATTAAAGACAGCTTCCCTGGGATGTCGTTTACAAATTTTTCAGTTCCTTTTTTGATCATACCAAGTGCCCCCACAATGACTGGAATTGTTTTCGTCTTCATTTTCCACATTCGTGATACTTCAATTTTTAAGTCTTTGTATTTGCTTAGTTTTTCAAATTCTTTCGCCGATATGTTGTTGTCTGATGGTACACTCATGTCAATTAATTGGCACATTTTATTCAGTTTGTCTTTAATAACGATATCTGCTCTGTTAGCTGGGATAGTCCTGTCAGTTCTTGTGGGGAAGTCCCATAATGTAGTTACACTTGCATATCATTATTATTATTATCACTATTATTATTACTACTATTATCTTAGTTTGTAGCATTTGCACAGGCTGTTCTTAATGCCGCTTTGTTCCTCTTGGGCTAGCCACAACTAGCAGCCAAAGGCCAAGAGGTTTCCCTGTCCCTTATACCCACCTAGCTGTGTCTCATATCAAGGTCCAGTACTTGGTCCATTATTGCCTGCTGATAGACATATCGT
>RDPX01000165.1:965704-997232 GCA_003991215.1 Morbakka virulenta | reverse complement strand
GAGCCATTGCCATGATTTATCCCAATTCACTCCTTCCTTGTCCCTCAAAAACTGTCCATGCATCACCTTCTGTTTCCATTCCTCTTCCATTTCCTGGCTCTTAAACTTTTTGTAATCATTTGGTTCCATTGCTTTCTCGGTATTAACTATACTGACTTCCCCTACTTTTCTCAAGAGAATCTCTTTGCTGTTCTTTATGTACCAACTCAGGTTATTTTCTTCTCCCTTTACACAGTTCTCACAACTCATCAAACCTCTTCCACCCCTCTTTCTTGAAACGTATATCCTTGCAACGTCACTCCTTGGATGAAGTTCCTTGTTTATTGTCATAACTTTTCTTGTTTTTCTGTCGATCTCTTGAAGCTTATTCTTAGTCCATCTAAGTATGCCTGCTCCATATCTCATAAGTGACACTGCCCATGTGTTTGCTGCAAATATTTTGTTCCTACCGTTCAATTTTGATTTCATAATCAGATTGAATTATTATTATTATTATTATTATTATTATTATATGAAATTTAGCTTATTGCTCTGGTTGGTGGAATTGCCCATGATTTCCTGCTGGGTGAGCTATAAATATAGCCAGGAGCCAGCAGGTTTCTTTCACATTTCACATGTCATGTACCTTCCGGAGGTTTCTAGCTGTTCCCAACAATGCAGATTTTTGAATAAGAGCGATGTTTACATGGATCCCTAGTTTCTCTGTCCTGTTTTTTCAAATTTCTTTGAAATACTACCTAGTAAACCAACGACTACAGGGATAACTTCAACCTTTCCTATATCCCAAACTCTTCCAAGTTCTAATTTCAAGTCATGATATCCCTTTATCTTATCCTTTTCTTTTTCAAAGACTACTATCCAAGGGACATTGCAGTGTTTTTCTTTCTTGTTTACAACAATAATATCCGGCCGCTTTGTCTTTATTTCATCACACTGGATATTCATATCTCAAACAACTTTTTTTGATGTTGTGTTTGACAAAGTTTGCCCTGATTGCTTGTTCTTGTGTAGAGCACGATAGCGCTTGAGTTTGAACCTTCAAATCTCCATGTACTAGCCATTTTTAGGTGTTCCTTTTGTCAACTACGTCCACCAATTGCCTAAGATACTGACCATACATCACTTTTTCATTCCATTTAGCTTTTAACTGTTCTGTCTGTTCTCTTTTAGACTCACTTTTTGATTTAGTGCCTTCCATCTTGATTGTCCCAGCTCTGTTCACACCTACTATCAGCTTTTCTGCAGAGTTCTTTACATATAGCCCAAGGCTATTTTTTCCTTTTAAGGGGCGTTTCAAGACCTATCATTTCCTTTCTCACCTTCTCTTCAGGTACAACCTGTTTATATCACTTTCAGGGTGAAATATACCACAAATAGTCATGGTTTTCCTTGTTTCTCCGTCTAAGTTTTTTACTACTTTCCCAATCAATAATATCAGCTCCATATCTCAGGAATTGATTGCATTATTCTTATTCTTCCCATTCAGTTTTGATTTAAGGATCAATCTAAGTCTTCCTGTGTTTTCCTTGGTAATTTTCTTTTTCATTCCACTTTTCTTGATCTTATCCAATTCTAGTATTCCACGATATGTATAGCCTTTATAGTCTACCTCTTTCGTCATTCCCTCATCCCATTTAATATTTTGATTGATAGTCACCATCAGGGCTAAAGATTCTCATCTACACAACATCTATTACGCAAACAAAACATGCCCCATCATCTTAGTACTAGCCAAAAAATGGGGCCTATGAGATGCATGTGTTGAGATACTATTTTAGAATCACCCCAAAAGAAAACCAAAGAAATAATGAGTGTACACAAGAGGCAGGCCTAGTATAGATTCAGGATGAAATGAAAAAGTAATGAATGGGAAGGTATGGTCACGTTTGTCATCAAGAAAAAGAGGAATATATTAGAAGAGTATATGGGATGTAAAATAAAAGCACAAGGAGAACAGGGCTGAAACAAAGTGGAGTGACAGGAGACTGCTGCTAGGCAAGATAGATAAGTCTGGTACAGAAGATAATGGGGCAAAGCCCACCACCCAGAGTACAGGACAAGAGAGGTGAAAGGTGAGCAAGCTGAGGAAGACATGTAATGCAGTAAGTAGCCCTTGTGGGGCATGTGGGGCAACAATTGTCTCCTGCAAGGGTGTGAATGGTTTAGTTCTGGTGACAAGCATACCATCTTTGGCTATGGTACAGAAGCAAAGTTTTTTTTTTTGAATCATGGATTTTGACGAGTTTCTTAGTGGGTCATTTTCCCTGGAGCAGACAAGCATGGGCCCTCCCTAGATCACCACATTTAGTTTTGAGTAGATGACCCAGGTGGATTGAGTGGCAAAAGGAAGAGAAACTTTTACAATTAGGGCATCAACAACTTTGACATGTAGAACAGTTGCCTGCTTGAGGTCAATCACAATGGAACATATTCAACATCAAGCATCACTGCTCATACAGTAGGTGCATTCCATAAGGCAAAATCAAACTGAATATTGGACGCGCCATGATGATGTCCTATGTTAACAGAACAGTGGCTGGCAAGAGAAATGAAGGTGCTGGCTCTGCTGCTCTTGGCGAGGTAACCATGCAGCTATTTCTTGCAGACTTTAACACAGGGTTTAGCATCAGTGAGAAAAGTAGTAGGTTCATGGGGTTGGATAATATATGGGCTTAAGTGCCAGATTGACGATGTAGAGGGGTTTTAGCTTCACATGGTAGTGACAAAACATAATGCTCCTTCAGCTTGGCACTAAAGTGGCTAGGAAGCTGGATCTGGCTGTTCCCATCAATGTAGGGAGTGGAGGCAATACCACAGTTCTTGACTGCTCAATCAGTAACATGCCAAAGCTTGTCATTCCACGTCTGGTGAACACTTGGGTGTTTTAGGTCTTGGTAAAAGGCTTAGTCAGTAGTCTCTGCCCAGTGAGTTGTATCACTAGATTGTCAACAAACAACAATGGTTTCTGGAGGAGCAAGTAATGGTGAGCACTCTGGTATGACCCAGCCAAGAAATTTATGTGCATCTAAAAAATAATTTAACGCTTTTACAGTATTTGGCTGCTCACAAGTGGAAGGAGTGGAGATCAGCTTTCTTTGAGACCAGGTCAAGCCAAGGACGTGGTGGTCATTGAAGTAGCCACTTTCTTGGGTTCAGATAAAACAAGGGTGCATGACTGTAGGGCAATTAAGATGTTTCCAGTTGTTGTATACTATGACTGATGTGTAGCCACCACAGTAAAGATCATCTACAATTTGCTACGCCCACCTTCCTGTAGTAGATCCCCAAGGATACAGGATATTAGCTCCTTTAATACAGTTTCAGTAATCATACCTATGGCACAATGAGTGCACACTCAAATATCTTTGAGTAGCAACACTACAGTATTTGGCTGACTCTTTGGTCAGAGGGGATTTGGTTGAATGCTTGACTGAGTTTGGCTGCTGTCACATAGTTCCATTGACAAATGGTTTGAAGAGTCAGATGGTGATAACCACTGGGAGGCCTTTTACTTAGGAATGTGGAATAAAAATGTTTGACTGTAATTCCGACATCTTCAGGCTCGGTGAAAGCAGTGGGTGTTTCAAGTTTACTAAATATGGGCCGTAGTTTCTCTAATTTGTCAGGGGCATATAGGAGTAGTCCTCCTTTCTTCTAGAGTGGTTGTACAGAGTCCATGTTGACAACAGCCTGGATGGGTCCCAGGCTTTCATTGTAGCAACTGAATTCAGGACTGAACACAGATTGGTCTTCCTTTTGTAGACTAATATACTGAGCTCTTTTGTTTGGCTGTAAGTGTGACTCACCAGCAGTTGATGTTTGCTGTATCTCAGATGCTGGGCTTCCGGCAGCTGAGATGGTACCAGTCTCTGGTGAATCAGCATTTAGGTGGCTGGTTGATATGAGTGGAATAACCTGAGCAAAGTGATGATTATTTTGTAAAACTTAAAGTAAGTCTGGTAAGTTGGGGGTGCAGATCCAGCTAGCAACTGGGATGATAATACTTGGTGGCAGCCATGGTGTATTGTGGGCTTTTCATTTGTCAACTTGTGGTTCAGTGGCAACATCAGATGTTTCAATATCTGCCAGAGGATTCATCTGTAAATATCCATCAGGCAATATGGTGCAAAGGTCACCCAATTTTTAGAAGATTACAGTTAAGCTATTTAAGATAAGGTGAGTTTCCAAAAGCCAATTGTTGAATGCCAGGATCACGTCCATGGAAACAGAAGGCTTTCAGATATCACCATGATAACAAGCATGAACAAAGCGGGCTGGAGTCCAAGCCTCTGATGGTCAAGATCACACTTTGTTAACAACATCTTTTGTCGTGGTCACCAATGTTTATGAAAATTCTCAAATGGCCGACAACAGCTACTGTGGATTAGGAATAGCAAAAGATATTGGATATAACTGACGAAGAAATAGAGGAAGGTCTGTCGGTTGTCATGAGATTAAACGGAGGTAGTTACCAACAATTGGCGACCGTAGATAGCAACACAGACTATGGGCAGTTTCTAAAGGCAGTGAACCAAAACTTTCACCCGAAGCCAACAGGCTACGCCGACATTCATTGCATTGGTACCTGGATCCCGACTTTTCTTTTGACAAGGCCGTCCTTTTAAAGCCTTGCGGAATCCTTATCAAAGCACTACGTACGCGTTTTAAGAGGGAGGTACGAGCATATTTCGTTGTAAAAGTCACTGGTTACAACGCTGTGTGTGCGCGCTTTGCTACTCAAGAATTTTTTAGGGGCATAGCAGACAGGCAAGCTATTTCAAAATACCAGTTTTACTTCTCGACCCGCTTTTAATTCTAACGTATCTATTCCAAATAACTAAAGGACCCTAGCCATTAAGGTAAAATCGGTTTCAACACATTTTATTTCAACACATTGACTTATCTTTTCTTTCCTTTTTTTTAGATTTGGAGTCAGCAAGTCAACAATAACCAATTAGTACAGAACTTGGCTGCCATAATCAATTTCGAGACACAGTCAAACAAAGTCTGGTCCTTGAATATGAACAGCGCATCTGCCATTACGGCAACTTTAAGGAGATGGCAGGGTTTCCAGGTAATTTTTCAATAAGTTGTAACATAATTTGGAAAGTTACAACGTAATCCTTCATAAACATGTTCCGCTATTAACAGCAAAGTTATGCCACCTACTACCGCGAATCATTAAATGCCTTCCTTTATCGATAGATATTGCTTATTTTCATGCATTATGGTTTTCTGTGTACAATGCTTGAACCTTCAATCTGCTATAAAGATGACTGCAGCAGAGTAATGGTCATACTTCTTGTTTAATTGTAATGGTTACCCTTTTCAACCAACAATTATTGAGGATTCAAGAAAACACAATACGTGATATATAACTGCGCAAGAAAATTCACTTTTGTCATTTGAAGAATACAGAAAATATACATTGTTTTCATTCATGCAAAAGATAAATACCATGGTAATAAAACTTAAGCTTTTGGTTAGCCAAATCACTGTCACTTTCCATGCTTCAAAATTTGTACCCAAAGCTTTGCAGCATAGTATTTATGGTAACTTCATAACTGCTATTATGCAATGAGAAACTTAGCAAATGTAGCAATACTAATTATATATTACCCTTTTTCTTTGTTTCTATTAACAAGGTGTCATGGGACCCTTTGATGCCACACACACACACACACATATATATTTATATATATATAAATCCAGTATAGCATACAAAATAACTAGACAAACTTAGGACCCTTTGATGCCACACACACACACACACACACACACACATATATATAAATCCAGTATAGTATACAAAATAACTAGACAAATTTAGCAGTTACTACTAGTTTCACGTTTTCTTAACAATCTTCAAACTGCAATTGATTGCTACAAAATTTCGATTATTATAAAGATGCATGGTAATTATGGTGCACTCAAGAGAATGTGAAACATATAAACTCTTATAAAAATTTAATGATTTTCGCCGATAAAACTAGTAATATCTACGAATTACCGCTAGAAAAGTACAACAAGTTGCTGAAGGAGAATGTAACCAAGTCATATCAAAAAGCTAATGCTGAAATGAAGCTAAGTATTAATAAAGAAGCAAAACAACTCGCCAAAAGCCTCAATCTCGAACAGAAAATGGAATGTTACGCTAACCCATCAGCTTACATCACATTAAAAGACCATAAGGAAAATTTCAAAAATAAGCTTCCATGCCGTCTAATTAACCCAGCCAAATCAGAAGCAGGAATTATTTCGAAAGAATACCTTGCACGTATAAACGCTAAACTATTACAAAACAATGGTGTGAATCAATGGAGAAACACACAAGCAGTTATTGAGTGGTTTAATCTAATACCAAACAAAAGGAAAGCTAGGTTTATCAAGTTTGACATTGCGGAATTTTACCCATCCATCAGTGAAAAGTTATTAGAATCAGCCATAAGTTATGCAAAGTCGAATATCACTATTTCAGAAGACACGGTAAGTGCGATAAAACTATCCCGTAAGTCACTACTGTTTACCGGAAACGACACGTGGATCAAAAAGGGTGAAAATCCATTATTTGATGTCACCATGGGATCCTATGATGGTGCAGAGACTTGTGAACTAGTTGGAATATACATGCTAAACAAATTATCCGATCTAATCGATAAAAAATACCTCGGGTTGTACAGGGATGATGGACTAGCAGTTATCCAGAATGCAAATGGCCCCAAATTGGATAAACTTCGCAAGAAAATAATCCAGGTTTTTAAGAACGAAGGGCTATCAATCACTATTGATGTTAACCTCAAAACAACTGAATTTCTTGACGTCACCTTTGACTTGGAAACCGGGAAATACTACCCTTACCGAAAACCAAACAATTCAATTAAGTATATTAATGCTAAATCAAACCACCCCCCCAGCATCACCAATAAATTACCATCAATGATTAACAAACGCATATCTGACTTATCGTGTAACGAGGAAGAATTTAATAAAGTTAAAGATATCTACGAAAAGTCTCTGGTTGAAAGTGGTTTCCAGCATGACCTTACATTTAGCCGAGCTACTGATGATGTCAAAGCACGCAGGCAACGCTTGAGAAACGTAATATGGTTTAACCCACCCTTTAGCAGAAATGTGAAATCTAACATTGGTAAAACTTTCTTGAGTTTAATTAACAAACATTTCCAAAAAGATAACAAATTGCACAAGATATTTAATCGCAACACCCTTAAGTTAAGCTATTCTTGTACACCTAACATGTCACGCATAATTAAAAAGCATAACAACAAAATTATTAATAATGAGTTCAAAGAAGAAACAAGACCTTGCAACTGCAGGAATAAGGAGAACTGTCCTCTCAATGGTAGTTGTTTATCTACAAACATTGTGTACAAAGCTGAAGTAGTTACTCAAGATAATTTATTTACGTATTATGGCACATCAGAAAGCGAATTTAAATATCGATACAACAACCACACTAAATCGTTCCGTAATCGCTCCTACCAAAATGATACCGAACTTTCTAACTTAGTATGGAAACTAAAGGATGATAAAGCACCGTTTAAAATTAATTGGTCAATAGCTGTTAAAACATCCCCCTATGTTTGTGGCACTAGACGTTGTGACTTGTGCTTATGCGAAAAAATATGCATAATAAAATCAGACTCAGAGCAGCTTTTGAATAAACGCAACGAACTGATTTGTAAATGTCGCCATCGTAATAAATATATTATCGGTAATGCCAAGTAGACCCCGTATGCATAACGCCTATTATGCTTTGAACATTTTTACACACTACCACGCGGGAGGAAGCGACATTGTTTGTTCTGTGCGCGGTATGTAATTGACCTCGTGCATAGCCATTGTTTGCTTGAGTATGTATTACGGTTTGTAACTTTATGTATACCCTTGAGTATACTTTTATTCATTTCTTCATTTATACAATATAAATGAATACTTTATTCTCTTGAGTGTACCATAATTACCATGCATCTTTATAATAATCGAAATTTTGTGGCAATCAATTGCAGTTTGAAGATTGTTAAGAAAACATGAAACTAGTAGTAACTGCTAAATTTGTCTAGTTATTTTGTATAATATACTGGATTTATAAACGCTCTGGAAATATTGAGCACTCTTAGTGAACATTGGTATACTTTACTAATATTACTATATATATATATATATATATAAATCAAGGCACCAGGAGAGTTACCTTAACAGGAAATGGGGCATTAATTCTTCATGGCATATGTGACCACATAAACACATTCATAGATATTTATGGTGGGTATCCTGGATCTGCCCATGATCTACTATGAAATTCTGCTTGTCCACTCCTTCACAGGCTTATGAACCCCATCAAGGATTATGGAGCATTGGATGCTAAGCATAAAACTTTTAACTTTGAATATTTTAAGACCAATGTAGGGATGTAAAATAATACACTTAAAACATTGAAAAATCGACTCAGCTATTGAAAGTATTGGATGTCAACATTGACCAAGTTACTTGGTTTATTAGTGCATGATATGTTTTACATAATTTCTCTACTTCAAAAGAGGTTTATGAAAAGTTTAAAGAAAATATGAATCTATAAATGTTGGTGATACCAACATGCTTACTTGTGGCTCAAGCAAAAAAAAAAGATCTGGTCAGGCCAAGAAGAATTGTATTATGGATAACTTAAAGGACTGGGTGATAAAAAGTTGCAGGGGCATTGCAAATGCATTGTGTAATATTAATTCATGCAATATTGGAAATTTCAAATAATTTGAAAAGAGAAATTTTCATTAAGTGTATAGTATACCTAAAATATTTCCAAACCATGAAAGTTTAGCCCTATCAATCAATAATTCATCTTAGCTGTAATAATGAATGTAGTTAAAATTGGGTCCAAATCATAACATCACCATGTGAAAGTACATTATTTACATCTTATCCAAGCTTTACTGTAACTAGCCTGCTGAACAGACATCCCCAATTATATATTTTTTACTTAATGTCTACCATTATATTTTTGCAACCCCCTTCCCTCCTTTATTAATTTCTGAGCCAAGAGCATGGTAAAAATTCAAGAAAAATGGGAGAAAAACAAACTTCTTCACGCATACAAGCTATCCTGCAAGATATATTTGGCATCAGCATACAAAAATAATAGATGTGTGTGAGCTTAATAACAACAATTCACATTATTGGTTTCTTCTCTAATTATATTACTCACACAGTGGCAAAATTTTCAATATTTCAAAAATATGAAAGAACACTAGTAGTTTAATTTAAAAAGGATGAAGTTTTTTACAAATTATGTAGTATATGAAATACCACCATTCATTGCTGCCCTCCCTTAATCTATTTTTCCAGATTTTGGCTATATTTTGATATTATGTGAAATTGTATTTGTTATATTAAGTAAAATAATTACATGCCAACTGCAAAATGTTTTCAATTTTAATTTTTTTGGCAAGATATCAAGAGCCGCCTGCAAGTCCCATCCTGCCCCTTTAATTGTTGCCTTGTCATGGTATCAAGTCAAGGCCCTTCTCTTCATTTTTCTTTTGCATGGCAACCAACATCTCCTGTTCTCTTTTTTCACTTTCTTGGAGCTTTTCCAATATATCTTACAACTTAGACTGGTTGGCAAGTGACTCACATTTGGTACCACAAATTGGTGTTTGATCCTGTGTTTCCTGTTTGCTCACAACTGGACCCAATTCCTCAATAATATCACTTTGCTTCACAGAATTTTGACGTAGCTGAGGGGGCATCTCTTCCCGCAGAGAAGGTCCTTGTGTAACCATGAATGCCTTAACATTGACAGTGTTGTTTCAATGGCTTAAGTCTATATTTCTTTCAAGCTTATCAAAAAATTCTGCTACTGCTTATGAGCATTACCTGTACCCTTCTTGTATTTCAAATAGAGCCTGTAATCTCTTTCAGGTTCCACCACTTCTGATGGCATTTATGTGCCGAGTTTCACATGGTAAAATTGTCATCTTCCATAGCTGCACATACAACCTTCTATACATCTTTTTTTCTGTAGTGTTTGTCCCTCAGCTTTTTCTAGATCTTATCTGACCCTGCAATTCCAAACAGCTTAGTTGTGGCCTCTCTACTCTTTGCCCCAACTCTCTTGTTTTGGTGTATAGCCAGTGTCTGCAAAAAGACAAAAGAAAATCACTGCATTGGTGTCACAAACTTGGCAGATTCCTAGATCATGTGAGAAGTATAGAGACAATAAAATAATGTTAAGGCTTGTCCATCCATATTTCATCAGGAAGAAAAACTAAGGTGTTAATATTATCACCACAAACTGAGATTCAACAGATATGGGATATGGGCATGCTCACACAAATTAGCATAATTCAAATCTCAAAAACAAACTTTGTAAGAGCAACAATTGCTCTGTTAGGTCAGGTGTGGATTTTGAAAACTGAGGCAATAAAGAGATGACATCTATTTAATTAACAAGGGGGAAAAATAGCATCCACTGCATTGAAAGCAAGAGAATTATGTTTTGGGGGGTCCAATGAAGTAGCTCCAGTGGTCTTTATGCTGGAGGTAAGACATTTCAAAATAATAAATGTACAATTACACTGCGTGGGTTATAATCTAAATATTAGTATTATACAAACACCACAATACATTCCACAAAAACAAACATTTAACACAGTTAAGTGGTAATGTGGTTTATGCTGGGTATTATTTCAAATATATTAAAAGTCATAAACTGTATAATAAATGTATTCAAATTATTAAGTGAGGAAATAAAAAGACCGCTGCTTCATCCAAACTATAGAGTTGTGTGACTTTTGTTTACAAAGAAAGGTTGATTTATACGAGCTGATAAAGCCCTTAGATACAGATAGCTGTAGGAAACACAATGTGATAACCTGCTCCATTTTAAGTCAGTACAGCTGGGCGTCCGTCCATGTTGCCTGGTGGAAAAGTCGCCCATCAATGAAAATAAAATTTCTTGTGATCATTCGTAACATGTTTTATGGCAAATACTAGCACAATAAGACGGGTCTTTCACTTAAAGAGTCAAGTTTAACTCTGATAATAATAAATGTCACTCGTTCCTCGATGGCACCAATGAGATTAACTAAAAAATATATAACCCGTAACTATTAAAAAATGTAATTATTGTGTGTTTAATGTAACCTTACAGATTATGCCTTACCTCAAACTACCTCTAACTTCAACCAGCTCATTTTTGGTTGTTGAACTACCCTGAGCATCGGGCTGGCAGTTTGTTACATTCCTGAACTCAAATGCCAAACAGTTATCCCTTGTAACACATTTTCAACATGTCATCATATCTGTAAACACCTTTGTGAAGGAGATAATGGCCAATCTGCGGTGGCGAAAGCATGAAAAGTTCTTTTTAATCGCTTTGTCTAACGCTCAACTTCTTCTTCTTCTTTGCAGGTTCCCAAAGATCAGGGGTCTGCAGCACGAATCTTCCTTCTCCATAGTAGTCTTTCCATTGTCTGTTCATCTCTCACTCCTTTCTTCTCCATGTCTCTCCTGATGGTATCTCGCCATCTCAACCTCTGCCTTCCCCTTGATCTCTTTCCCTTCACTGGCTCTGCCCATGCTTTAAAAATCCAATCCTGTTCCTCTCTTCTTGGAACGTGGCCATACCACCTCAGCCGAGCCTCACGTAACTTTTCTGCAATGGACACTACACCTGCACTAGCTCTTATTTCTTCATTTGTGCATCTCTCCATCAAAGATATGCCCATTATCCACCTCAGCATTCTCATTTCTGTGCGTACAAGCAAGTCCTCCTCATATTTTCGCAGTGCCCAAGTCTCTGCTCCATATAACAGCACAGGCCTTACCACAGTCTTGTATATCTTGACTTTCACTCTTCTTGGGATTCTTCGGTCACACACAACTCCTTTCACTTCCCTCCACTTGTTCCAGCCGCACTTCACCCTTTCCTTTACTTCTTCTTCACATCCTCCTGTATCTTTGACAGTGGACCCCAAGTACCTGAATTTTTCACTTTGCTTCAGTTCTGTCCCATGTCTATCTTTGACTTCTATCCGTTCCTCACCATTCTTTGAGCTTACCATCACTTCTGTCTTACCAGCATTCATTTTCAGTCCCCTTCTCTCCAGTGCACCCTGCCAGCGTCCTAGTCTCTCTTGCAGTGCTTCCTTGGAGTCTGCGGTGATTGTGAGGTCGTCAGCATATAGTAGCTCCCAAAGGTCATCCTGCTGGACTTCTTTGGCGAGCTCGTCCATCACTGTGATAAAAAGGAACGGACTCAGTGCCGATCCTTGATGGAGACCAACTTTGACGGGGAATGGTTCAGAAGTGGCCCCCTGCATTCTCACAGCCGTTCTTGCATCTCTGTACATTTCTTCCACCATCCTCACCATCTTTTCTGGTACTCTTTTGCGCCTGAGTGCCCAAAACACAACATCTCGAGGTACTCTATCATACGCTTTCTCAAGGTCTACAAACCCAAGGTACAGTTGCTGATTCCCCTCCAGCTTCTTTTCCTGAATTTGTCTCACAATGTAGATTGCATCTACCGTTCCTTTTCCCTTCATGAAGCCGAACTGCCTTGCATCAATTTCAACCACGTTCCTGATTCTTTCATCCACAATTCTCTCCATGATCTTCATTGCATGATCCATTAGCTTTATTCCTCGGTAGCTCCCACACTCAAGATTGTCTCCTTTCTGCTTGTATATGGGTACAATGTAGCTGCTCCGCCAATCATCTGGGATTCTTTCTTCATTCCATATTTTTCTGCATAGGTCTGTGATCCATTTAACACCTTCATTTTCCAGTGCTTTCAGCATATCAGCCGTGACTTCTGATGGTCTAACGCTCAACGAAAAGAACAAAATAATACGTAATCGACTTGAAGAAACAACACTGAATAGACTTTAAGAAATGATCGATATCGCACCTTTTTATGTGTTAAAAGTAGTTGACCAATTCCATCTCGGCAAGGACAACAATCCATGTCGATCACTGGGATAAAATAGTTAAACACATCGAGAAGATCCATGTTCAATTCCACATTCGCAGTTAAGGCTTTCAACCACGTTCCAAGATGGAATGAACAAAACCAATGAGCCGGGTTGTGTTTTGATCAGGTTTCTTCCTGGCCACAGCTGGACCCAGGTCTTGACCAGATGTTAAAAATGCATTGATCTGGAACAATTAAGGTCATGGTCTGGACTGAAGGAATTGAAAACACATCTGTGGTAATTTAAGATCTGTTCAGAGGATCGGTGTAAAAACTTTAAAAACCTTCAGTTGAGAATGACAAGATAAAATTGTCAAAATATCCTGAAAAACTATAAGATTTTAATTCCATGCATTTAGTTAAATCTTGGAAATGTTCATATTCGGACTTTGCTTTTTACTTAAAGGCAATTAGGCTGTTAGATGTCAGCAGGAAGCACAACGCCGATGTTTGTAGTACAATGCTTAGTTAAATCATGCAGGAGGACGGGCAAGTTGGTTAAGAATAATGAGAATAACAAGTACACCTTGATCATAACTTTCAAGGCAAATTGAAATGGATCACAAGTCAGAGCAGCAGTCACTAAACATATTTTGATCTTCAGCTCTAATTGCAACTGCAAATTGTGAGGTAATATTTTATAAAAATTGAGGGGATGTCAGGAAATTTCGTGAACTGAAAGTCTCGCTTTATTTAAAATCTCTTTCAGTTGTCAATGCATTGACTGCAGTGTTTACGAAATGTTGACTCCACGTGATCAATAACCTTTGATCAGATTAGAGGAGGGCAAAACAGTCATTGAGCAAAGCTGCCAGAAAAAAGCTGTCATTCTTTACCGATGATTAAAGTTTTTATCTTTTGTTTACTTCGATCACACTATCATGATGGCCAAGGTCGTCTTAATCCACATTCTGATTATTAAAATTATTGGATCTCTTTGTGGTTCAATAAATGCAATGCTTACAGAATGAAAGATGCCGGCAGGTAAAATAAAACAAGAAAAAAAACACAAATGGCATGCTTGAACAATATGTAAGTGTGGTTTTAAAACTAAATTAAGAATTGGACATCAAAGTTCAAAATCTTAACAATAAAACGTGTGAAGTTTCGTTTATCGATGGCAGTTTTAAGTTATAATTGCCTGGACACTTCCAATCCATGTGGGTTGATAAAAGGAGTGTTAAATGGCTATCGTTTTTGTAACGCATATCTTGGGGGGTGGGGAAACGTGTTCAAATATTCTTTCTTGGTAGGATTACTTAAATGGTTGATGTTAGCATACTGATGAGCAGACTTCATTTTTGTGTAAAGAATTAGGAGGGAAATAAAAATTCTGTTCAAATCATCTGAAGTCATTTGATTGGACTGTTGTCTTTTACATGAAAAGATCTGTGATCACGAGCAGTCAACTGTTTCCGAAAGAACATAACGAAAAATAGAAAAAGCTTCACGTACACTACTCTTAGGAAACCGAGCAGAAAGAAGAGACACAGAAATTGGGTCAGAGGTAAGCTATGAATTTGATTTTGTAAGTGGCCATGATCAAATCTCTTCGTTTTGGCAATGCAATTTGCTCCACTCAAGATGTTGGTGCAAAACGCGGAAATCGGATTAATTTTTTTCTCAGGTTGGAACACAGAACGAGATTTTTCTTCTTCCGTGTTTTTTGCATTGTCGTGTTATCCACGTGGCCCAAGGCTAAATTAAAACGTGGGAAAATAGACACAACGAAAACTATTTTTTCCACAAGTTGTCCTCGGCCAAACCTGAATCAGTGCACAAAAATCCTTCACTTTCATTCGAATCATAATGGGTGACAGATTCTGACTTGTTAATTTTTGGATTTGAAAATATAACAAATTTTCAAATTCCAAGAAATTTCTAATCGCTGAATCCCAAGAAAGAAGACTCTGATCTTGCAAATTCTTTTCGCTCTCACCCTGAGCAGAGCTTTGGGACCACTTCAGTGCAGAAAATGACTTTCCTAATTTGATTTGTTTGGAGTTTTTTATTTGTACTTTTTAATTTCTTTCCTCTCCCAATTCTGGAATCATGTGACAAAACATCACTACTTTTAAACGTAATATTTTTATGGCTAATCCCCAAAAATGTGAAATTGTTCATGTCTCCCACAAAAAACAAACCGCACTGTGTTGTTTATTATGGGTACAGCCAAGGATTTAAAATAGGGGCGAAGTGAGCTACGCTTTCCTGTGAGAATATTTAAGCCTATTCCACCACCCCTGGATATAGAAAAAAATCGGGATAATTTGAAAAACTGGCTGAATGGCCTTTGTCTAACATCGATCAACACTTTAAAATGTGTGCTTTTTCGGCATTGCACCGACATTCCAAAATGCTCTGCAGGGGTTTGTTCACGGACAAAGATGTAGCGGTTGTAATAAATTGTCTAACGCAATTATTGTCTGTCATTATTTCATAAGTCATTTCGGGATATTATGGTTATAGGACAAATCGATACTATATAAGTATATGGTTAACGCCTTAAAAATAAAGCATCTACAAAACAATAGAAATATTCTTGCTAAGAGACCTTTGCGAAAGAATCTTCGTTGAAAGGATCCAACTTAACCACTTTCACAAGAAAAACTCATTAATTCTTCTTGAGCATATTACAATTTTTGCAAGGCTTAGTTGATAACATAAACAAACACGACCCTCTATGCTAGGAATGAAAATGTTTTAAAGTTACTTGACTTCCAAAATCCAGAAAAATGGCCTTTTATTGTTGATGCTCCTTGGCAAGAAAGTGAAAATGCATTGATACGACTGTACCAAGGGTTTCAAACGCCTAAACAAAGTTTTACTCATGGCCTTGAAGATTATGTTTGTGATGCTCAAAACACCCTGAAGGTTATCAATGAAAAGATAACCAAAGGAATTTCTTTACACCATTACAATAAGTGCAGATACCAAGAAGTTTTTTATTGATAAACAATGTTCGCACATCATTTCATTCCAATCTTGCTGTACCCTCCATACGACCATTACCTTTTTTGGCAAAAAATATCCACCGCAGAATCTATGCAACCTAATGGATGCTATTACAAAATGGCTTTCTAACGACAGGTCAAGTTTGGCAAGCAAAAAGAATGAAAAGAAATATTAAAACAATGTTGGACCTAAACTCTACATAGCTGATTTTTGTATAGTTTTGTTGCGTAGCCAACAAACTTGATTGAAACATTTGAAATTCGTTCGTTTCAAACGCTGTTATTTTCAAAGGTATGTTGCATCCCCTGCTCTCCAAATAAAGGTCAACAAATAGGTCGAAGAGACACCCACCCACTCATCCAGTCTACCTATAATAATGCCAAATTCTTAGAACTTAACTTTACTAGATTGTATGCGTTTCCTGCAAATCGCTTTGATGATTTGAATGCATGTTTCCCCAGTCGTTGGGAAAGAGATCCATAATTGCTAGGGCATCAAGGGGTTTCTATTGCTATGACCGCGTCCTGGGTATGACGTTAAACTGGATCTAATGACAAAACCTTCTACCAAGAGATTTGGTGTGGGGGTGGGGTGGTGGCCCCGGGCTGTTATTACTCCTAGGTCCACCCTGAAACGGGATGGTAGCACCTGCAAGGGACCCAACTGCGGGTTAAATATCTGGAGAAAGAACATGGGCATCTCTACTCCAGTCTCGCCTAGTCTTATTGAAGTAAGCCATCAACAAGATATGTTAACCAGCGTATAATCTTTGGAAGTACTTCACTAGAAATCGAGAGTAAAGTGATACCTCTCCAGTTATTACAGTCACTCCAGGCCACTTTTTTGTTATTTTTATTATCTTGTCTCGGGTCTAGTCATCTAGAATTATCTTGCCTTCCCATATAGCTGAAAAGCTGTTTTTGGGATGTTTGCTGCAAACATGAGGTCAGGTTTTAAAAGCTCAGTTTCAAGTCTATCCATTCCAGACGTCTTCCCTTTCTTCAAGGATCTAATAACAGGTATAATTTCTGCTCTGGAGAGGATGACATTGATTTCTTGATCAGACTCTGCTGGTTGCAGGTCAGCATCTCCCTCTGGTGGTGGTTTGTTAAATATTCACTTGATGTCTTCTGACCATCCATGCTCCTGTTCCTTTTCAGTAGTAAGCAGTCTGCTAGTCTTATTTTTAAATAAGTTGTATCGTTTGTTGCATACCTCTTACATGTCTTTCAGGTTATTTTTTCACACAGTCCACTGCTGGTTCTGTCCCGCTGCTTTTTCTGCCTCATTTAACAACCCATCCATGTATGCCCTCTTGTCTCATCTGACCAGCATTTTCCTTCTCGCAGCTGGTGTCACAGTACCGCTGCAGGAGCCTGCCGCTTAACCTTTCCGACTTTTGTCTCAGCAAATATATTTTTAGCGTCTGCCTTTGCTTAACACTCTCCATGTCTCGTCTGTCATCCATGCCTTCCTGCTACTAGGTTTTCTATGTCCAATGCAGTGCTCACTGCTCTTTTGAGTATGGATCTTCAGTCTGCGAGTCTCTATTGACCACGTTGCCTGGTTGTGTTTGTTCTTGGCGAAGGTCCTGGAGTACTTGAATCCTATTCTTTACTTGTTGAAGGAACAACTTTAAGACCTCTTGCTGTTTCAGTTTTCATGTCAAACGTTTGTAGTATATGTAGTTGATTGCCTGTCTTCCTGAGTATAAACCTTACAACAGCTGACACTAGGTGGTGGTCGCCTCCTATATTGGTCCTCAATGAACACGGACATCCTGTAATGATTGTTTCAGATCCCATTGATCATTAAGTCCTTTATGCCACATAAGTCCACAATCCCCTCACTGTTGTTTTTGGTGCCACATCCAAACGTTTACATTATTCATCATTATGGTTGTTACCACTGTCCATTCTGGCATTAAGGTCTCCCATTACTATAGTTCAGTCATGGTGCGCCACACTGTCTAACTTTGTCTGAAGTTGTTGATACAAGAGATGTTTGTCAGTGCCGTCGCTGTCATTTGTTGCAGGATGACAGTGGATAACTGAAAGGTTTGTGTGTCTTCCTCTAAATCTACTGCTAAATGACTTCCACTCCATCAAGATCTTCTCTGTTCTCTATATACTTTGAATCACCCTTGCGCCGAATGTTTGAAATTGTCTTCGTCGCTGTTTCGGAAACTGGTTTGTTTTTTAAGGAGTAATTTACCCCAAGCCCAACCCTCAACCTGGAGGGCTAGGCTAACTACTTCGTCTGTCTCTTTTCCCGCAATCTGTCCAGCAAGGTTAAACCTGCTGGGAGTAACACTCCCGTCGTTATAACTCGTGGGATCACTAGAACACGCAAGCCACCCCGCCAACAAAGGGCGCATGTACCATGGGATAGTCTTGTTGCTCTAACGGACTCAAATGTGTGGCTGCTTGAGGAATTTGTCGCAGGACAGAGTATACAAGTTGCGTAACTGTCGAAGTAATGTAAGCGGAAGAAACTTACTTTAAAAAAAGGATGAATATGATACTTTGCCAATCGTTATAGGTCAATTTAAGACTTTATATACCAAAATCCAACATCTGGCGCCTGATAATACGTGGGGGAATATTGTATTTCTCTTCTCACAGCCTGAATGTCTATAGATATTGAGTTGTCAAGAAGTAAAACGAGGGGCTTATATCTCCAGAAACATTTTAGACTGAAAAATCCAGTGTCAAGTGTTGTAGCCTCCCGATCAAATACATCTGATGAGTATCATTGCGACACATTGGCTTCCTAATGCCTTAAAATTGGCTTGTACGTACGGTACAATTGGGTTGTGTTAAAAACCAATTTCGAATTCTGTAACAATCACTAATTCCTATATTATACCACCTTATAACATTTCATCAAAACCAAATACATGAAGTGAAAAGCTTTAATTTCACTAATAGTAGCAACAAATAAAACAGAGAACCAAACAGGAAAAAAACGCGATGTTACCTCGAACAGATTTTACATTTTTGTAACATGCTTAAATTTCTACAGAAATCTTAGTTTTATCCCAATATATTAATCTCTATAAGAGACTTTTTTATACATTCTAAACTATATTACAACATTATTTTCAGGAAAACAAATCTCTCAACACCAAGCGGCATCAATAGACTGGAATTGGAAACAAAACTTGCCTGAGAACATTTTTGCTTCTTAGAAACTTTTGAGGGTTCACACGTTGTTAAGATAATTAATTTTTTTTTTTAGTTTTATTACAGGTTCTATCAAGGTATTGGCTATTTGACTTTAGAAATAAAACATGAAACATTTCTTTTATCATGATGCTTCAATCTGAAACGACCTTGTCTTAGCACGACTCAGTCTATAAAAAGGGTGTTGTACCTGACAAGTCTCTTTAACGCCAGGAGGCATTGACACCATAACAGGAGCTTTTAAGCTTTTATCTGTCCCGTATTACATTTGGTTTGATGATGAAGGAAATCTTGTGTGACTGAATTTTTAAAGTCCTTTCGCAAATGTTTACAAGGCTAAGTCATGAGAGGTACCAATATATTGATTTCACGTGAATTCTACATTTAATAATACCCGTGGTATTCTGCCTACAGAAAATTCATTTTATAACGCCGTTACAATATTTGAAAGCTGACGAAATATATATTTTGTGAGACTGAGACATGCAATCACTTCTTTAACAATCTACCTTTTTGCTTGACTGCCTGCTCTTTTCATCTTTTAATGTTTGTCTCCGAATGTAGAAATCTAAAATATCCTGTGCAGAAGTATGCATGGATGCCTATTTCACACCACTACATCATATAGACACATAAACATACATGTCCACAGAGGTCTGGGTTTTGGAATAAGATAGTGCATCGTGCTATTTGTGTACTGCCGAAATCCCACTGCAGTGTAGCACTTGATGCAAAGAGATTAAAAATGTGCTCTTGCCAATGCAACTGGCTCATTAAAAAAAAAATCACAGTTCTTATTTAGTTTCGTCAACAAACAGGACTTTTTACTAAGACGTCATGTTCAAGACGTCTACGAATGGGTTTTTTAGCATAGTTCAAGAAATATTACTTTTGTCTTGCTACTTCGTACCCCGAAAAAAATCTTTAGTATCCTGTGACAGTTACTGTGGGTGTGGCAGTTCTGTCCGAACTACTTCTTATATACATAATAGTTACTGTATATATAGAAAAACCCAAACCCAAACCAATAACCAATATATTGTATACACTGTAGACACCAGAGTTAAAGTGGCCGTAAAAGGAATTACATTAAGTTGCACATAATAAATATCTAGTCTCCTAAAATATACTCCCTTCAACTGACCCGAAGACAAATTGTTGAAATAAAAACGTGGTAGGCAAAGTGTCGCAATTCGTGTTCTCCGGTTCAAGTAACAAAAATTGACATGGTCCGTAAACATACTTAGCTAAGGCTCTCAACAGTAAGAAATGTATGCTGTTGTCCTGTGTTCTCTTAAGTGGTGTCACATGTACTAAGGATTATAGCCTCTGTATACTGTCGGGAGGTATTCTATACGCAATGTAATATTGACTCCGTTTGCTGAAAAGGTGTTAATTATTCTACAGTCTGGGTGCCCCATATCCAAGGAATGGTCTCCTATTTTCTATGCCCTGTATCCTTTGTACTTTATTGTAGCGGTGTAAGTCAAATACAAGGTGTTGAATAAATAGAGAAAAAATCTATACTTATACATATGCATATTCATATAGACACACACACACACATATATGTATGTATGTGTGTGTGTGTATGTGTGTGTGTACATGTATATATAGACGGATTTTACTTTTATAATCAATGCGGGTCCTCGATATGCTCGCGAACTGAGCTGATATAATAATTATACCTACAAAATATACCTGAGGGTCGCAAAGGGGTGAAATTCTGAGTAGCATATTTGTTGTGGTGATTTTCACACGATTTATAGATGCTTGCATTTGTACCCCACAGTGCGTACTATTATTTTAAAAAAAGCCAAATGGTAAATGAGAAATAACTACATTATAAGTGTGTATTGAAAATGTAGTTATTCTTCAAGTTTACTATATCTAGGGATCATTCACAAATGACGTCAATCACTTTACATCATTTTTAAGGCCCCTTCCCCCTCTTGTCAACTCTTGTCAGCTTTTGAATTTCTGCCCCCCGCCCTAACGTTTACGTCAATTTTGGGCACTTTTACCCTGAACCTTTTCTGCAAACGAAGATAAAATATTGACACTACATTCTTAATTTATGGATTTCTAATTATAAGGGGGTTAGAGGTTTGAGGCAGGGGTGATAAAAGTACCTCCGAGTGAAATGTAAAACTTTAGAGAAAAAAAATTGCGTGAAATAACCTTTCAATTGAACCTATCTGTTTTTAACACTTTGAAAAAACTTTCAATGGCGTGAAATATATTCTCATCAAATTCTACTCATGAGGTAAAATCGTCATCATCTCTACTCTGTTCATCCTCTGCTTCACTCACATCATTTTCACTCCCATTTAGATTCCTGAACATATGAGTGAGTTAAAAGAAGGTTTAAGCTTTTAGAATTATTGAATTCTTTTCAAAGAATGACGTCAACTTTCACCCCACTTTCACCCCCTTACCGAAGATATTGTCAACTTCTGTCAACATTTAGGTACCCCCTCCCCCTCTAAGTGGTTGATGTCAGTTGTGAACGATCCCCTACATTTATAGATTTATAAGGAAACAAACCACAACAAAATATGCCTGACTCGCAAAATCAACAAACTCTTTAGGTAAAAGCAAGCGCTCTGGTTTTATATCCAACGACAGCTACATACATATTTATAGAAGCATATATATATATATAAACTTAAAGAATATAAATACTCAAAAGGTGGATCAATGCCACAGCAAGGTTGCACGGTGCAAAGGAACTTCAAACGGAAAAAACACCAACCAAACCATTAAGCCACTTAAACCCTATTTTGACAATAATTTATGTATGTATAAGCTTTTATATTCCGGTGGAAAATGTCCAAACTAAATCAAAATTATGTTGTGCTTCGGCCTTTTGAGCCTTCGTCAGTGCAATATATTTTTAAGTCACTCAACAAACACTGATAACAACGTACGAATAAATTGAGATTTTCTCGTGCATCCTCTATAGAAAAGACTCCCAGTTGGAGGATAAATTGAGATGCACAGGTAAAAACCATTTCTTTAGAAAACTCCGATCAAATCACTTAGGCACTTAAGCCTTATTTTGACCGTAATTTATGTATGTATGTATAAGCCTTTATATCCCGGTGAGAAGTGCTCAAATTAAAACAAAATTATGTTGTGTTACAGCTTTTTAAGCCTTCGTCAGTGCAAAATTATTAAGTCACTCAACAAACACTGATAATAACTTACGAATAAACTAAGACATGCTTGTACATGCTCTATAGAAATGACTCCCAGTTGGTGGGAAAATTGAGTTGCACAGCCTGATCACCATTTTCGAGAACTGCTTGTCGACAGCAAGTTTTAGTTCCAACTTTTATTTGTGTAGTTGTGTTGGTTATTTTCTATTGATACAATTCTTCTTTCTCCCACTAAATCTTGTGTGATACAATCTCACCATGTACATAGTTCACGTTCTACACGTGGTAACACCCTTCCTAATTGGTTTCGATAGAGAAAGAGCTTTCCACTGTGATTTATAACATCATAAAAATATGACGTGCTGGTGAAGCCAAGCACATTGTTGTTTCTGCAAATGACCGAAAAATATGAATAAAAATATGTACAGCTTCCTACAAACTGGATTAAAACTTTTCTTAAACCGTTTGTTGACCTAAGCAATAAAACTTGATATGAAGAAGCAGCAGAAGAGCAAATGTTTATAGGCTAACAAAAAATATTACTTTAGAAGGGAAGCTTTGTCCCCCAAAACAGCAAGTAACTTGTCAAGTTTCTGGAAGCTTGTTAACAAGCGGCACAACCTTACGATGTCACAGTCCCCATTACCATGTTTCACAGAAGTTGCAGTTTAGAACAAGTAACATAAAAAGTGTTACTTTTATCAAACGTAAGAAATAAACGTTCATTAATGTAGCTTTTAGATTTGATATTTCCTGTAAGTGCTCTAGCGTCTATTTTAAGTCAAATCCATTCATCCGTTAGCAGAAATGCTCGAAAGGGCTTGAGATGAAAAAGTAAAAGTAGGAAGTAAGGCTTTTGGCATTGGTTCTCTTGAGACTTTGGATATAACGATTTTTACCAGAAGTGAGCTACCTTGACAAAGCTTGGATCGTCATCGTGTCCTGCAAATGTCATATTAAGTATGCCGTAATCCAATGATCCAACTGTGACACTGCAAAATAAAAGGAGATGGGAGTAATATACATGTGAGCGACTATATTAAAGCCTGCTGAGAAAAATAAGCAATGAATTGACTTTGTTGGGTCAAATTGAAGTAGCTCTAACCTCGCTTTAGGAAAGAAAAATCATAGAATAAAAGAGAAACATATGAATGAACAAAATCAATAAGTAATTACGTAATAGAAAACACCTTCCATTTTCAAATGTTTTTTTTACTATTAATTTGAAATCGAGTGCCGTCTGAATGAATAGTCCACCTGTGGACATAAATTACCCATAAGGAAAAAAACAGAGACCAGGGATTGTAGATTTTTGGTCTTCCAAGTTAGGTAATGAAGAAACTTCCAGAAGCAATATTTTGCTCTTGGAGGATGATGTTGGTGTATTATGGAAACAGTTTGTGGCAAGTGAACCAATTTTCACGTACAGTACTGTCGATATTTACTTGCTGGTAAAGCGCTAGGATTTGCGATTGGCTGCTCAAAATACATGGGCAGATCATACCATTTTTGTCTGGAAACAGGAAGCACATATTTTTCAGGGCGTACACACAATAGGCAGACCTGGTTTTGCCTATCACTGTGAACAGTGCTTAATATCCAAAATCTCACTAACTGATCTCACACAAACGTTGAATCACAATTAACAACATGGCAAATGATTCTGCATTGCCTGAACACGACAATGAGGGCTACTATTGGAAAATTCTAACTACCTGCAAAATCCTATATAAAATTCATCACAAGTATTGTGAAAAGGTTGTTTGACAGACTACCATTGTAAAGTCTGTTTTGCATTGTACCAACGTCTGTACCTAATTCAAAGGTAAGTTTTGTTGAAATCGATAAATCTTCAGGACGCATAGTTTCTTTCACTGACATCGCACCAGAATTACGCTTTGCACACAACTGTAATTACATTTAAAGCATGCACAGTGTCCTCTTAAGACAACAGAAATTTCATTGCTATGAAATAATGTCTTTAAGCTCTGTCTTTCTTTCCATCATTGATAATATATTGATGATATACTGATTAATTTGTTTCTTCTCATCTTGACGTCTAGATCGTGATGAATGCTACAGAAAAAGCTTTGGACCGAAAAGTGTTAATTTACTTGAAGAAGCATATTAAAACAATAACCGTTGAATAAATAAAATCTCTGGGTAAAAAAGAAGGGAAGGGGGGTAGGCAGTAAAGATGCTTACCGCATTTGGCCCGATTTGCGGGTAAACCTCGTCAACAAAAGTTACAAGGAACGTCTTACAGTTGAAACCCTACAGAACTAACAAATACAAATATTAGGATAGGCTCAAAAATAAATAAAACTGTTCTAATGCTATTCTGTACACATTACCGTGCAAAATATGTCCTCATCAGAAACAATACGATTCATTGTTTTGTACCCACTATTTTAACAACGATTGGCAAGTTTTCGACATAAAAACTTGGCAATGTTTGTCAATGGTACATATTGCAAAACTACTTCATATATCATTCCTTGTATCGGACGATGATGAAATACCTTGCTTTGAACTGTGTATATGGAAAACTAAAAAATCGCAGTTCATTTGTTTTCTCTTCACAATCCGAAATCTGAATCCGATCTTGAAGGTGTTAATGACAATAAACAGCTTTATTTGTTAAATATTAAAAATATTAGCCTGTTTATTACAAATTATTCCAACTGCATCCATACTCGTTGCAACATTCTAAAAAATAACAACATACCTGTCTTCTCCGGAAAATGCTACGGAAGTTAACTCTTTGGTAGCGCCAATGATCTCCGTATGAGCACAATCTAACAAGAAAACATACGTAAACGTAAAGAAATACAAAATAAAGAAAAAACTGAGGAAAAATACATCTATACAAGGAACCAAAAGCAAAAAAATTTCGTTAACCATAACAAAACATTAAGTTAACAAATACAGAAATAACTCCTGAAACCAAAAAAAATGTTTTCACTACCTTGCCTTAAATAAGATACGTATGTAGGTTTGGCATTTTCCCTTTTTTTTACTACAGTTTTGTAATGTATATCTTGCATGGGAAAATAAAAATGGGCCATGCAATAGGTATGGTAATTACACGGACTAATGCCACTGTTGGGGAAATCAAATATTTTTTCAAAATTAAAGACATAAACAATAATTATATATTACTAATCCATTGCTACACGGGTTTTAGGACAATTGCCCCCTGGAAAATCGCCCTCCGGACATTCGGCCCCGGATAATGGGTTCCAGAAATGTGATTATTTTCCTCTCAATATTTCTGACTCGCCGATATTTTATTTCCAGTCTAAACTGGGAATTAACGCATGACAGTTTGCCTTTGGGTGATTGGTGGAAAATTGACTCCGTAGTTCTTGTCTTTTGAAAGTATATAAAAGCACGTAAGATATTTTCTAAAGATGAACATGTGAAGTGTTTCATAAACATTCTGATGAGTTGAATGTCCCTACTTCCTCACATATCTGATGACAAAAAATGTTGGTAACCCATCGCCTTGATAACATAAATAATCCTATTCAAATCACAAAATATATTAAATCTTGACGATATGTATCGCCATGCAATTGTCCGGATCCCGCTGCACGGGCCATAATTTATTCTTGTATGAATAATTCCCAACCAAACAACTCAAAGAGAATGTTGTATATACACAGAGACACGTGCGCTGGTCTTTGGTTGTGAATATCTGTTGGCCTTAAACCTCCTCTTTATCTTTCATGTTTTTGTCGCATTGAAAAACTTTTTAAACAGGCACAATACCGAGTTGGTTTAAATAAAACACGGGGAAAATGCCACAAACGTCAGTAATTGTGGACCATGATTTGTGTTTTACAAATATTGTCAAACCCTGCTTATCAAGATCTGGATAAACGACTATTACACACTTTGTAGCCTATAAGTATAACCCATCACCTTATTTGTATATTTATTTAATTATTTATTTATATATTTATTTAATTATTTATTCATTTATTTACTTTTTTATTTTTTTATTTATTTATTTATTTATTTATTTATTTATTTAGGAATAAAGCGAGTGTAGTCCAATAAATTTAGTCTGTCCAGATGGGCACTTTCGGTTTTAAAACAGAATAATAATTACAAGTCTAGTGAACATAGCTTGGTATATGTAAATCGCACTTGTCAAACAAATGCTTTTTGAAACAAACCAATATATCCAAATCAACAGTCACAGGTCAACACTGGATGACCACTTAAAATTAGAGTTTACACGGCACTGGTAAACAGNTATATATTTATTTAATTATTTATTTAATTAGTTATTCATTTATTTACTTTTTTATTTTTTTATTTTATTTATTTATTTATTTATTTATTTATTTATTTTATTTATTTATTTATTTATTTATTTATTTATTTAGGAATAAAGCGAGTGTAGTCCAATAAATTTAGTCTGTCCAGATGGGCACTTTCGGTTTTAAAACAGAATAATAATTACAAGTCTAGTGAACATAGCTTGGTATATGTAAATCGCACTTGTCAAACAAATGCTTTTTGAAACAAACTAATATATCCAAATCAACAGTCACAGGTCAACACTGGATGACCACTTAAAATTAGAGTTTACACGGCACTGGTAAACAGCTATTAATAAAAAAATCATTGCAGTTTTAATGACAGTCTGAGACAATTCTCAACAGGTTCTCAAATTTTTCTTCAACATTTTCCAATTAGAAGTTGGGTAAATGTTGCAAGATATTCCGATAACAAGCAAAAGAGAAAGATATCTTAAACCCTAAAATCAATTCTAATACAACGACAGGAACATAACCAATTATAATAATTAGTCAATCAAAATACAAGAAACCACATGCCATTTAGAAAACAATCGCCTTATATCAATAAATATCTTTCATTCGGGGTCATCCATTATTGTATAACCGACATTTATTATTTATGGGCTTTCAATAAACAGTATTTTATCGATTTATTGATTCGTTTTAACCAAAATATAAGAACTGGTACAGTGGAAGGCCAAATTGCATTTATTAGAACTTCTTTTCTATTCGTTTCCAATAGATGCTCTTCCAGTAACGGAAAGAGTGGCACTGCAGGTAAAGACATACTTTCACATGAAAAAAACCCCAAACTTTTGGAAACGTTTGCTCTTCTGAACACCTAAAAAATTGCCATTCAGGGTTGTCAATATTAAAAGAACGGGTTGGATAGATATGTAGCCAAAAGGCTACAAAATCCATCAATGCGTATTCACCCCCACCCCAAACCCCACACAAAAATTTGCTTGGGTTTTTATTATTGTTTTTATTGGAAAGTCAAGTAAGTTATCCTTCCGGTACTGAATACTCTTTCCCCTTCCCTGTTAAGCCATTTTCTCTAATCTTCATATGAAATTTGAATTTATTTCTTGCAATATCTGTACATAAAGCTGGATTAACAAATATAAATCTCCATGGTTAGAGTATGGTAAAATTACTAAAATTAGGTCCAATAAATTGATCTTTACCATCTAACAATCTGCTAAATAAAGAGTTTTACGTTTTAGGAGGTTCTCACACAACTTTACACAACAAATTTAAGTTTCTACTAATCTACTACTACTACTGCTACTACTACTACTACTACTACTACTACTACTACTACTACTACTACTACTACTACTACTACTACTACTACTACTACTACTATTACCACTACTACTACTACTACTACTTATTTTTCTACCACTATTAATACTATTGCCATTACTACTAACATTAGTATTTCCACTATAGTAGGTACTTTATATAACTATTATATAATATGATATGGACCCCCATAAGGTCAGGAATACAAGCTTTAATCCACTTTTAATTTGGGACTCTGGTTGCATTTCTATATGACATACGTACCGGGAGAATCCGATTTCCAAACTCGTACAGAACAATCACTAGAAATGCTGACAATCCTAAATTAAAACAATTAATAGACATTATATATAAGTAGGCAATGGCATTAGTACTTCAAAATACTACATATATCACAAACTGTTGTACTTTATTAAATCTACCATTATGTATCAGTGGGAATATCTTATTGTGTAGTCAAAATGTACAGTACTGCTATTCCTTAAGAGTACGTAAATATAACAACAAAAATTAATAACCTTTATGCAGCAATGCATACATACATACAAAAATACATACATATATGCATATATACATGATCTTTCTAGACGTATGCCATCATCTTGCATTCCTGCTGTAGATATGCAAACTTTTGAAGCAGATATAAATCGAGTGATTTCCACTTGGTTTACTTCTGGAGGGTGAAGAGTATTCTTATGCAGCCACGTGCCTTTTTAAACAGACAGTCAGCTTACACACTTTGCTCAATGACAGAGGTTGTTTGGTCTCTTTGGTGAGACTCGAGGTGGTTGACATAGCAAGCTTTTGACAGAAGCACTCGCTCACAAGTGTCTTATTTCCAGCTGTGTGTGTCATGGTCAAGGCCAACAGCTAAGCCTTTGCGAAGCTCTCGATTCAGACTGCGGTTCGCTTGCTTTCTTTCCTCGAGAGCATCAACCTTAAACGTAGAAATTCCTCCAATCTGGCCTCAGAAATGCCAGTTCTTCCCACTTCTGAATGTTTATTTGTGAGTCAAATATTTATTTGTACCATTTCCTAAGCTTTCCTTGAGGAAGCTTGCCGTTTTCCAGGTCTCCGTCAAGTTGTTTCGGGAACCTAAAGTCTTTCATTCGAATCACGTGGCCTACCCAACGCATGTGAGCCCTGGTTGCAAGAGTCTCAACACTAGAACAGCATACTATCACAAGAACCTCAGTGTCGGGTACTTGCCATTTGTTATTTAAGGTACGGCTTAGGCATTTTTAGTGAAATCCTTCAAGCCATTCAATGTGCTTTTGATGTAATGCCCATGTCTCCGATTATTACATGAGTGTGGTCAGCACACAGGTCTTGTTTGTAATACCACAATCAGACGACACTGTCTTCTCTAACTTTCCTAAAGCTATAGCGGCCTTCTGAACTCGTCTCTGGATTTCAGTATCGAGTGACGTCCCTTGACAAAGCACTAGCGAGGTAGGCAAACAAATAAACTACTCCTAGCCTAGCACCATTGACCATGATCTTCGGTTCCAAGTATGGTTCGCCTGGTGCGGGAGTGAACATCAACTTTTTCGGAAGACTGATCTTTATACCAAAGGCAGTGCAGGATTAAGCAAAACGATCCATTATGTGTTGCATATCAGCTTCAGTGTAACAAGAAAACATCGTCTGCATACAGTAGCTCCGTAACTAAGACATAATGTAGCTTAGTCTTGGCATTTAAACCCGAGATCAAAAAATACGATCTCTGGGTCCAATTCTTAGCAAGATACGCTTATCACAGTCTTGCAAAGCATGAACAAGTACAGAAGCAAAGAATATCGAGAAATGAGTGGACGCAAGAATATCAACTTGTTTGACACCGTTGTAAACTATGACGTCATCAGATAACTTTCCGTTAAAGAAGACACGAGCTTTTATCTCCCTGTGCAGCTCCTTGAACATTCTAACAAATGTTGGCTGACACCCTAATTTTCTAAAATCATCCAGAGAACACCCCTGTTGACAGTGTCGAAAGCTATGGTCCGGTGCTTAAACACTCGATACAGTGGTATCTATCTGCTGCTTGATGCATTTCTTCTGGATTTGCCAAGTCGAAAAAATCATATCCTGTACCTCAACCAGACCTGAAGCTACTTTGCGATTTTGGAATAGCACTAGGGCAAACATATTCCAATAGCCTGTATAATAGAAGAGCGTAATCCCATGGTAGTAGTCACAAACATTATTCTATCCCATATCTTAAAAACAAGGTCACTACGATACCATCGATCCAACCCTGCGTACCTCTTTAATAAAACTAATGATAGCATTAAAAGTATTCACACCGGTAGAGCATCTAAACCAGATGCTTTGCCACTGCTGGCTTGCGTGATAACTGATTGCACGTCATCCACACTAGGTAAATGATCCAATATGAGATTCACATGACATTGCGGACGGTTAAGTATCACATCAGCACCCATAGCTGAGGAATTGTGGAACACAGCTAAGTGTTCCTGTCATCTTTTCAAAATGCTCTCTGGATCTTTTAGAACAGTAGAACCATCTTTTGCCATCAGGGGAGGTATCGAAAAGGCAGGAGGATCAATTAACTGGCGTAGGAGTCCATAAAATTCCTTCAAATTCTTCGTATCAAACACCCTTTAGAACTGCTTTATCATATTCATCCACCACTGGTTTTTCATTTTTCTTAGCTCTGGTTGCAATGTGGCTTTGGCCTACCCGTATTGCTTCAAAAACGCCGTTTGATAAGAATGATTTTGACAAAGTAAGGATTCGTAGTTTGTTTGTTCATCAGCATTTGATTAATTTAAAGATTGTTGAATCCCATCAAACGCGAGACTTTCAAGCTTTTTCATCACTCTCCTTTGAACTTTAGGTAACTTTAACCTTGCGACATTAATACGGTTTGGCACCTCAACGCCATTTTTGACGAAGTTTCCTACGGACTTGTAAATTAAACTTTCCTCTTACCATCTTATGATCAGTGTGGCAACAAGCACTGCGCATGGCACCAACGGTAAATGTATCTGATTATGATTAAGTCAATAAGGTAACCATGCCTAAATCGTGGGTGTGTCCAAATAGTTATTCAGTTTACGGTGAAAAAAATTCCAACAGAATAGATTGGATTTTACTCCTTTTTGATAGTAAATTTTAGTTTTCTCCCTTTTTAATTGAACCATCCTTAGTCTCAGTGAACTAACCAGTGACAGAATGATAGATAACTTTTGGTGGACCTTTTGTAGCACTTAGCCAGAACACTGGGTGTGCAGTGCTCTCCCTAAACAGAGCTGCTTGGTCACGGGACACCCACCGTAGTTGTCCTCCGTCAGGTGAAGACACAACAACGACGTTAAGGTAGGTTTCCTGTAGCCTATGTGCTTAATTGTGACAGTGTGCCTTCAACTGGTCAGCTCAGAACACGTCTCCACTCCTCCATCGCCATAGGACTCTCGAGTGAAATGCATGACAAATAAAAAATATCTCAAGTAACATAATATATATATATATATATATATATATATATATATATATATATATATATATATATACTCAAGCTACAGACAGTACTGTTTCGCCTTTGTGGGTTCATCAGTGCAGCACAGAGTTTCTGAGACATAACTCTCCAGC